>JARHVA010001068.1:2555000-2772500 GCA_037957365.1 Torreya grandis
ACCTGCCTTTTTGCATGGCAATGAAATGTAAATGTTATAACAATACATTTTACTTCAAAATATATAATGATTTTATATTTGGAGTTACCTAAGTAAGGACAAAAATTTAGGAATTGACTTAACTAGGGATACATTACCCACAAGTGGATAATCTTAGGGTTAACTATTAAATGTCATGGGTCTACATCAAATCCAAGAAGTAGGTAGGTATTCCAACAAAGGGGTATTTTGAATATCCTTACAGCCTCAAAGCAGTAGTAAAGGAAACTATTAAATAATCTTACAAAATAGAAATGATATTTCATGGATAAAATATAATTTTAAACACTAGAGAAAATGATACCCATATGTCAAGGAAGTGGGGTTAGAGTTACTTTAAAGCATGGTTTACATTTAGGCAGGGGCAATGGACCAAAATTTATAACCTCAACAAATATTTAAGGGTGGTCTGGTATTGTGAGAGTGTTAATGGGTTTCAAGTCATTATTGTGCGTGTGTTTTTCTTAATGCTATATCATGCAACTTGTTTTGCATGCCACATTGTCAGTGGGTTCCATGTTTGATGTGGGTGAAGCTACAATTTCTACCAAAATAGTAATTATCATCATGTAATACCTATTTTTTATTTTCCCTGTGCACATGTCTAAGATCTAAAACCCTTAATTTTGCCACATTTTAAATTTTCATTCCGATGGAAATTGGAGGTTCTCTTGCTAAGGTAAGGTAATATATTTTTTAGCATAAAATAATTGTTGTCTTTTCAATTTTCTTAGGTTTGAAGTCATGAAGACAAGTTTAAGGATAACAAATTGTGTAGGTATAGGGTGGTCACGTTGAGACACCGTATGAATCCAAAACATCATGACTATTGTAAATTGTTATTTATTAAATAGTGCACTTTAAATGTTATATTTTTATTGTAATTTTTGACTATAAATTGATTTAAAATGGAGATCATGTCCATTTAATCTTTGACTGAATTGTTAGTAAAAGGTTATGTTACAAATGATAATGTAAATTTACCCTACCTTTGCCAACGTTTTCATTTTTTTGAAAATAGTGTGTTGTTTCCTGTAATTTTTTTATGGCAGTTATTTATTTTTTAAACATTGTGTCTCAAATGCTATATATTATATAATTGTTGATTGTAAATTACATATTTTTATTTCAAGAAATAATTGAGAGCAAAAAACCAATTGAGTTTAAAATGTGTGATTATCTCCAAGGTGTCAGATCCAAAAAATCTCATCTAATTTTGTGAAGTGTATCCTTCAGATGTTTAAATTTGGCCATAAAAGCATTACATGTGTTCACATTATTTTGATGCATGAAGATCATGGGATTATTCTAGATTTATGCATTTACTTAGCTCCAGATTGTGTTTTTTTTAATTTGGTGAAATTTGAGGCCGGTTTGGCAATGTTCATATATTTGGTAATTATTTTCTGGTTTAAAACTTTCAAATTAGTGAAATTTAGTGGCATGAGACAAAATCTTGGGGTTGCAAAAAAAATTAATCCATGCAAATCATATTTAAGGTTAGATAAGAGCATGTTTATATATATATTTTTTTAAAGTGTGTAGGTGATGATGTCTCTGATTAAATACAGTGTTATAATCTCTAAATTTGATGGTCATATCACTGTGTTTACTTTTTGAAGCCCTAAAATAAATCATTTTTCTATAATGCCATATTAAGTCTGGTAAAGTTTCAGGTGAGTCATCAAAATCTATAAAAGCATTATAATAAGTATGTGTGTGTGTGTGTATTAATGTTTCCTTCCTCTACATAAAATCAAATTGACATTCGATTAACATTTTGAGGGAAACACAGAATAGATAGCCATCATCATAAAAAAACATGACAGGTAGCATTAAATGCCAAATTAAGACCTAATATCGCATGTGTGTCATATATTAAAAAAATAAAAGTGCATATTTATTGGTTGTATGCAACCTAAAAATTTATGAAATGTCAATAACATTATACATAACTTGGCAATCGTATGCATCCAATCACTCTAACCATAGCTATTGTGAAAAATAAAACCAAGCAAAATCTTCTAATTATACGAGGCCAAAAAAATTATAGGAAAAGAATTTCATTGGAGGATAAAAAGAAAGTTACATTGTTATTCATCGTATGCAGCCACATTTACTTATATAATGCACAAATTCAAACCACAAACATTGGCATATTCCAATTCATTAAAAAAATAAGAGATTTCATTCAACATAAATTAGAGAAATTAACTAGCATTTATGGAATAACAGATAAATTAATATTTAAATGATATATTCTACTAGACAGGGATAATTTTAAGAATGGACCCCTAAAACTTTTTATAAATTCCTAAGGAATTCTAAAGTCTAGGGATATTTCCATTAGTAAATCTTTGGCAAAATCACCATGCATGTATAAATTGATTGGTGATTTTTATTAGTTATTTCAAAAAACTTATAAATATCTAGTGAATTAAGCATCATATTCAAATCAATATATAATGGAAAAAATCATAATTAAACCCCTTTCCTCAAACACATTCATAGGGAAAGTATGGTGGAATAAAGACTATGATCAACAGATACCCTAAGTTTTTTAAAACAACTACTTTTCTTTGCCCTATGAAATTGGGGGTAGTCCAAAAATTTCAAACACTTGCCCAAATGAATAAATCTAGGAAAGGAGGAAATGAGAGACAACATGAATAATAACTTCTACAGGCCCATCCCAAACCTAAACCTTGAGTATGTGTGTGTGACTTTGAAAAAAAAGTCATCACCACATTAATGCCTAGACACACAGTCAAAAGATTTTTGAGTTCTTGTTGATCTTATTACTAAATAAAAAATCCCAAACAAATGCAAAGATCTTATTGATCTCATTATTAAACAAATAATCCCATGTGGTAACCAAATGGTGTCTAATATTAAGGATTTTGATATAAAATAAAAAGGGTTTCACACTATGAGTAAAGATATGATGAAAAAAATAACATGGCAACAATTTGAATTCCTTAAAAGATAGGCATAATTTATTAAAACTATGAAAACATTTGCAGATATGTAGGGCTTGTATTTATTACTTGGACTGTACTTCATTTTTGGCTAATTAAACTCCTCCTTGGCCTCCTCTTGCAATTATCTCTTGCTTCATGATTTCCATGACATGTAGGGTGATTTAACTTTTTTTGGAAATATTGGACTTTTATTCCTATTTTAGTTACGGGTCTAGAATAATAAATCAATAAATATTATTTCAATAATTACAGTACTGATTTGTATAATTCATTGTCTTTTAAACCTTTCTAAAAATAGCAATATATAAGGAGAAATATAAATTAGCTTAAAACTAGACTAAGACGACTGAGACGGAGGTTGAAACTGGCTATGCAGGACTGGAACAATGTCACAAATCAAAATCTAGCTTTCATTCAGTGAAAGGATGAGCACCAAAAATAGGACACTTTAGGGTCTAGTGTTATAGTCCACTCTTACCACTATTATCCAAACTAGTCACAAAGATTTGAGTTTTTTAGGTTTTGTTTACTATCCCTGTATGAGTCTACCTATGAAATTTTAAGTGTTGAATTTCAATAGAACTCCTTATAGATATGATTTAATCTTCAAATCCTAGACCTTCATTATGCTTGAATAAAACTTGAGAAAGAGGGGGGATTAGTGTCTGTAAGATGCACTAAACGTGTGATCCACACCCATTGTGTGGGCACACTGCTTACATACCAATACTCTAAAGAGGGATCAAGTCATATGTAGTTCTCCCACCTAAATGTACTTTATGCAATAGTGTTATGCAGATGTAAAAATGCCAAATTGAGAATTCTTGAGATGGCTAGGGATTAATATGAGAGTTTGAATGTGTTTGTAGCTATGTTGGGTGGCTGTATGCATAGAATAGGGAAATTTGTCGTAGTAATTTTCTTGTATTCTTGCTTACTTTGTAATATTTTTCACCTTCCTTTGTAAATGTTCTTTGGATGGACTTTTACAGGGAACTATTGGTCATGAATTAGATGTATTCATGCTAAGACAACATGATGAAGGATAGGAATCAAATGAAAATGGTCATTTGGGCTCAAAATGAAATTTGATCAGAGTGCCAAAAATAAGACATCTTAAGGTCTAGTGCTATAGTACAGGTATGATTCTCTTGTCCTATAGGCTCGAGACTTGGGGGATAGAATTGTCCTAGGAAATAGAGCATGACTGAGCTAGAATGATTGTTTAGAAGGCTATGAATGACTGGGAATAAGCAAAAAGGTACATAGGAGGGTCATAAGAGTATGCAAAGAGGAGCTATGGCTAGGATATCACAGACCACACTCAAACTACCCATTTAAACATTTTATATGATTGTATTTACCCCCCTTTATTCTAGTGATGCAGCAAAGCAAAATACTAAGATAAAGAAAAAATTAGAAAGCGTACCTAAACTTACCTATAAAAATGAAGCCCATGGAGATGCATGATGCTGAATAATGTTGGGTAAGTGATGGTATGTGATAGGTATATACTGAGTATGTGTTGTACCAAGAGTAATATTGTGAATGGAGCCAAGTGTTCAATTCCTCAAGAGTGGCTCAAAAATACAAATACTGGTCCTTTGGCTCCATCATTGCCCACTAAGTGAAGCTATATGATCATGCATGTGCTAATTGATGTTTGGACTATGTGTCCAATCCCTCTGAGTAGGTGGCTTAAGAATACAAAAGTTAGCTAGACCTTTGGCTCCATCCTTGCCCACTAAGTGAAGCTATAAACTGATACCGATATGGATGTGCATCATATGAGATGGCTCCTGAACCCCATGAATGCTCTAAATTATGACAATGTGGTGTGGATAACTGAATGTGTACTAAAAACTAAGCCAATCTTGGCCATTCTAAAAGGTGGATATTAGGCTTGTATGAAATCCACTCCAAAACTGGGAACTAAGCTTATATGGAAGCCACTCAAAAATGATGCCAACCACCTACAAATGGAATAAGGTACGTAACTGATAAGAATATATAGGTAAGTGAATGAACTTAGAATGAAAATAAGTCAAATGTGCCTTGTACATTTCCCCCAATCACTGATGTTTATAACATGGATTTTGATATAGAAGTTGTACCAACTGCCCAATCTAAAATTAAAAGTGAGAGCCATCATGCCACACATTATTCCACCTATATCTAGATTCTCTAAGAAAAACTGTACTAAAACTATTGAATCTACACTTATCTATATCTGACAAAATTGTAACTGAACTTTACCTTTTAATTTATTTTTATAAAATTTGAATTTTTTGTTGTTTGGATAAGAGGGCCAAAAATAGGACACCTTGGTGTTTGGCACTATAGTCCAGGTCTGACACTCTTATCCTTTTCTAATTTTGATCATTGTTCTATAATCATCACTATTTTTTTGGTTTTTTATGCTTGGTTGGGGTTCTAGTTACTATTCTAAGTGTTCTAAAAACTATTTTTTTGACAATAGAGGCTTTAATTTCTGTGACAAAACCCCTGTTTGTTTCCCCCTCTTTTGAGGGTAGGAATGAATACCCTACAATGATTACCCTCAGAAGAAAGATCCTTACAAGTGTGTTATGTTATGAAATACATGATATAGCAATGATAATCAAAAATATTTTCAAGATATAGCATAGTTTTTATTGGATATTTTTGGATTATTAGGGATACGCCTTGATAGATGTAATAATGTAATAGCATGTGCAATATACTAAATTGATACTAGAAATGTTAGTTGTTAGTTGTCAAAGAGGGATGGAGCATGATGTCCATAATCGCATCTAAAAAATCAAGACAACGCATAATGTGGATCATGGCATTGTAAATAGTGAGAAGCAAAAAAGCAAAAAACACATAACGTAAGAAGCAAGACACATACAAAAGTGGTCAAAGGGACAAACAAAAAAGGGACATGGACACATGTCACTCAAACTGGGAAAGCAAGCATACAAGGCATGCTCAAATGTCACATACACATACAATTGAAAACAAGGAAGGTTGACATGAGGATTGCAGGCACATAGAAGAGTACAAACAAAGAATATTGGCAAATGTCCTAAGGCACACCCAAGAATAGAAGAAAATGACATTGGAAAATGTTCGAAGGCACACACAAGAGATAAAACAAGAATTGAGAATTGTAGTCAAATCTAGCCACTCAAATCAAGAAAGGAAGGCATGTAAATGCTATAAATACAATCGCATCTAACTAATCAAATCAAGAAGTGAAAGTATGTCGCATCTAACTAATCAAATCAAGAAGTGAAAGTATGTAAGACATAAAGTACAAGACTAGGTAGATTCTAATAAATACATAAGTGCTATAAACTAGTGAGTGTCGATAAAGTAATCTATATAAGCTAGGAAGTAATGTACATCAACATCATAACTAGAGTGTGTGTTATATGAATGACAAAACTTGGATGGTGTATTCATGTAGAAGATTCCCCTAGGGGGTAGATATATCAATGTATGTATCGAATGTAGAAGTATGATGCCTACTTAATGGGTAGAGTGAAGCAATCAAGGATCTAGGTGTCACTACACACACTCAAAGAAGATCAAGTGAAGCATGGTAATGTAGATAAATCAACAAACAATAGCATATAATAGAAAAATGTAAGTCTATCATGGTAGTAGAAATTTAAATCATGGATAATGCATATAATTAAAATGTTTTTGGTGTTTCTGATTTTTTTGAATGTTTTTAGATTTTTGATATATTTGAGTGTATTTGGATTTTTGATATATTTGAATGTTTTTGTATTTTGACTTGTTATATTTTTTTTGATATTTTTGAAATAAACTATGTAAAATCAATCATAAAGAGACTATGTACAAGTAATTGAAAAGAATCTATATACAAGTATTTTTGAAAAATTATGTACAAGTATATGAATAAAGAAATATGTACACAAATGATGTAAAAGACTAGGCTGGAGGGGTAAAGGGTTCAAGGTTGGAGCCTACTGGGGATGGAGATGGAGTAAGGGATCATGACCATCATCAAATGCCTCAAGATAATCATCATAAGTATCATCATATGCCACAAATGTTGTATGTAAAGTGGTTATCTCCTAAAATTTTAGTATGATCATGCTTTTTATGTAGTCAGAGATCTATCACTTGTAATGGTGTCATCTTCTCGAAGGCAAATTGAAGGTTACTCTAGTGGTGAATATGCTAAGTCTCCTCTGAGACATTTAGCTCTGGTAGTAGATGGTTTTGGTGGAAGTGACAAAGCTAATGTTGGTGGTGATGTAATCTAAATAGTACCCTAAACCTGCAGTTTATCTAATCTCTGTTGTAAAGTTATACATGAGTTTTTATCATGGCCTATGATTCTATGAAAGAGACAAAATGGGAGACCATCTTACCATGATAACCTGCTAATAGATTTGTGTCATATTGTAGGTAGTGTGATTAATCCATGATCAAGTAACATCTGTAGTATAATCTATGGTTAATGTTATGTCTTACCTGCTTGAATCTAAATGATAGGCTTTATATCCATAGAGGTAACCATGTGAACTGTATGTGCCAAGTGATCTGTCTATGGTCATGAATGTGTAATATATCTTGAGAGTGTAGTGTGAGATGTTAAGAGTGATGCAAGATGTGTGATGAAGGCTCTAGAGTCATCTAGGTACTCTCTTGGGCCAACAAGTGTAAAGCTCAATCCACACAAATAGTCATTTATGACTGTAGGTGTTGTATCATCATCTGAAGTATCCTAGGAATCTACATCAACATCATGCACATATAATAACTCAAAATTTAGTGCAAGGGATAACTATGATATGGGAGTCTCATCAACTATAGTAGTAGAAGATGATGGTGCTGCAAGAGTATCTGTAATTGATAGAGTAACTGTGACTACTAGAGGAATTGCATTTGTAGAATCAACTGGTAATATTGGTATTGCTATCAGTGATTGTGTAATTGTAACAAGTGTAGGAACTATGACTGATTTAGTAGTTGGAAAAACTAAAACTAATATGATTATCTAAGTATCTAGAGTTGAGGAAACAACTATAAGTGGAGGAGTACGAGATGTTTTAGTCTCTCCTAACTCATATGTATGTATCTGGTTAAGATAAATGCAATGAGGTGGTGTTTAAACTATTATGTGAGGTATCCCATCTAATGAAATAGTCAAAGATGACTCTATAATTCTATAATAGCTGAATGGATATTTAGTTTTTAGGCATGTGTATAGGTACCCTTCATGGAGAAACTTAACACATTAATGAAGAGTAGAAGGAACTACCCCCATAGCATGTATCTAAGGTCATCCAAGTAAAAGGTTATAATGAAGAGGACTTGACATGACCTAGAACTTTATATAGAGGGTTTTGGGCCCTATGATGATATTCAAAGCAATGGTGCTTAATGTCTATCATGGTATATCATCAAACCATGTAATGTTCTTATATGAATTTTGCATAGACACTATACCTATGCCCATGGTCTATAAGAATTTAATATTACATATATTAAGTTTGAAACCACTATCAACTAGAACTCTCTTAACTGCACTAGTTTTGACTTGAGCTTGTATGAACAGGGGTAAATTTTGATTAATAACTATCTAAGAAGGCATGTCTTCAATATCAAAAGAAATAACATCTTCTATAATTTTTAATGTGTTGACCACTAATGAAAAATAAGAAGGTTCTGAATTGATAGGCATAAAAGTCTGAGTGAGTGCCTAATAAAGAATGTCCTTAAACACATTTACTTTTTGGAGTAGTTCTAACATGGAAATATTAGTTGGTGTGATTCTTAACTGATCAACAATAACATATGCCCTGTGTAAATATACTTGTGTAAGTGGGTTAGGCCTAGGATAGGAAGGAATATGAGGGTTGTAGGGTTCTTGACTAGGTGGGGGAGGCATGGTGGCACATCATGCAACATCTCTAATCATATTATCTACTAGCCATATAAGACTAGTAGTAGTTGCAGGAGTAGAGTGTAGATAATCGACAAGTCAAGGTGGTGGAGGGGCAAAGGGTGTTAATTGGGATCTCTGGAAACATGTAGTGACTTAGGGAAGAGTGAAATGGACCATGCAACATGACTCAACATGGGATAGAGGCTCCAAGGGAGGTGAGGAAAGAGGTATCTTAACATGTTTATCAATGAATGTGATAATATCATCCCATAATATAAAAAGTAAGCATGAAAATAATATAATGAAGCTTTTCATTAACATACGGTAAACTTCATCATTCATATACATGATAGGACCAAGTATGAATTCCTTATTATTTACAAGAAATGTTTTGAAAGGAGTAAGATCCATTTGTAATTTTATGTAAAAATATGTAAGGTGATACCACAAAAACAAAGGGACCTAGTATATGCAACTAGGGTTTAAAATAAATAAATTTTAAAATTACTATGGTAAATTTGAAAATTTAAATGGAAATGTTGATTTAAATATGTAGGAAAAATAAAAAAATACTGGAAAAATACTAGGACCTAGTATAGGCAACTAGGGTTTGAATGAAATTATTTTTAAATTACTAAGGTAAATTTAAAAATTTAAATGAAAATTTTGATTTAAATATGCAAGAAAAAATAGATTTTGTTTTTTAAACTAGTAAGAAATTTTCCCTAGGGTCTCTAGGGTTTTTGTGCATAAAAAGACCTACTAAATTCAACTAGGGTTTTGAATAAATGATTTTTTTTTTAAATTAATATGGCAAATTTAAAAATTTAAATGCATAATTTTGATTTAAATATTCAATAAATTTTTTTAAAATGCTAAAAAACTAGAAGGAAATTTCCCCTAGGGTTTCTAGGGTTTTTGTGCACAAATGAGGTAAGTTGGTTTCACTAAATGATTTAAAATTTTTTGGTAAAATTATAGTTTTATTCCTATTTTGGTTAAGGGTCTATAATAATAAATCAATAAATATTATTGCAATAATTACAGTACTAATTTGTATAATTTATTATGCCTTTTAAAACTTTCTAAAAATAGCAGTAAATAAGGAGAAATATAATTTAGCTTAAAATTGGACTAAGACAACTGAGATAGAGGTTGAAACTAGTTTTGCAAGACTGGGATAATGTCACAAATTAGAATCTAGCTTTCATTTTATAAAATGACAGGAGCACTAAAAATAAGACACTTCAAGGTCTGGTGATAAAGTCCACTCTTATTGCTGTTGTCCAAACTAGTCATAAAAATCTAAATTTTCTGGGGTTTATTCATTATCCTTGTATGAGTCTACCTATGAAATATCAAGTGTTGAATATAGATGGAGTTCCTTGCAGAGATGATTTAATCTTCAAACCCTAGACTTTCATTATTCTTGAATAAAACTTGAGAAAGAGGGGGGTTTGTGTGTGTAAGATGTGTTGAACATGTGATCCACACCCCTTGTGTGGGCACGTTGCCTACATAACAATACTCCAAAGAGGGATCAAGTCATATATAGTTCTCCCACCTAAATGTGCTTTGTTCAATAGTGTTATGTGGATGCAAAAATGCCAAATTAAGAGTGATTAAGGTGGCTAGGGATTGGTATGAGAGTTTGAATATGTTTGCAACTATGTTGAGTGACTATATGCAAAGAATAGGGAAATTTGCCTTAGTAGTTTGCTTGTATTCTTGCTTGCTTTGTAATATTTTTCACCTCCCTTTATAAATGACCTTTAAATGGACTTTTATAGGGAACTATTGATCATGGGTTAGATGTATTCGCATTAGGCTAACATGATGAAGCATAGGAATCAGATGAAAATGGTCATTTGGGCTCAAAATACAATCAGACAAGAGTGTTACAAATGGGCCACCCTAGGGTCTGGTGCTATAGTCCAGGTATGGCACTTCTATCCTATAGGCTCAGGACCTAGGGGATAGAATTGGCCTAGGAAATAGAGCCTAGCTAAGCTAGAATGATCATCTAAAAGGCTACAAATGATTGGGAATAAGTAAAAAGGTATTGTTATCACTTGGAATTTCACCCTTTAAGGATATGCATAGGATTTCCTCATCCAAGTGGCATAATTAAAATACTTTTAGGCTTGTGGGTAGCCTAAGGATGAGGTGAATCTCTAGATAGGGCTAGCTTCCTTGATGTACCACTTCAGATTACAACTAAACTTAAACTTTGGGGGTGAAAAGAGAGAGAGATAACTAAAATAAAACTATCGTAAGGGGGTGATACACAAAATAAGATGATGACTTCCAACCAATTGCATGTTACACATGAAATCAAGGGACAAACTAAGCATACACTTGTCCAATCTATGTCTTCTTACATCAATATTACATTGTGAGGTTATGGATGAATGTCTTAGGATAGGAAGAATAGACAAGAGGCCTTATATGGCACTAGTGAATATAATAACTCACTAAAACCTATACATATCCTAAAACACTTCACATGCACTGCAAGAAGAGGTTGCAAGTAAGTGAAAGAACGAAACAACATGCTAAAGAATCCATAGTTTTCACTAAGAAGGATTCATCATCTAATTGAACATACTATGAACAGTTATGGAAGAGGTAAAAATTAGTATTCATATTGATTAAATGTTATGCAAATGATCAGAGCTTCACCATACTCAAGAGGATCATAAGTTACAATGTTCAAAATGGCTAGTTCTTATAGAACTTAAGAGAGAGAAGTCCAAGGGTCATAAGGACACATGTAAAGCTAATAAAATTAGTTTATTATGCATTATAAGAGGGTTTGGGATGAACCATGCAAGTTTAAGAAGCACAAGTGTCAATTCAAGGTATAAACTTCATGAAAAGTGGCATAAAATTCCTTGTCTTGGCTCAAAAAATTGCCTTCATAATTTGGACCTATTTAAACCTCCAATAACTAATTAAGGATAGGTATTATGATTATAAATAATGGGAATCATTTTAGGCATGCATTTCCATGCATTTTTTGTAAGCTTGGCCAACTAGAATCAATTGAAAAGGAGCCATCATCATCTACAGTCCAAAAAACTCCTCTTTCATGCACCCTGTATAGTTGTCCTCAAATTTGTCTTCAATTTTTTATGAAAATACATGGGAGGTAGTGGATGACAATTTTAAAGAACCTTCATGACCTTATAAGTTTCAGACACACCTTAAAATCACCCCACTTGAAGTTTTCCACCTTTCTCACTAGTTTATCCAACATGCCAGTTTTAACTAGCTAAGATGAAGTTGTTTGTTTGCGCACTTGGGAATTTCTCCAAATAATTAAATGGAAATGATGGTTTATTAAGATTATTAATCTTCCCCCAAAGTTGGTTTCATATTTAAACTCCTCTTAGAACCTACAAACACCAAAAATGGTCATAAATACCATATTTTGAACCCTATATGTACAAGTTTGTATATCCAAAAATCATTGGTATTAGCTTGAGGGAGTCATTTTAAATTTTAAATCATCATCCTAGTCAAACTAGTCCACTATAATAGGTTTCTAACTCCATTTATCCAAACTGGTCCTTGTAAGGGTTTAGCAAGTGTTTTGAGTAGTTTGACCTCTTAAAGTTTGCTCATAAATATTTGAGGTCCAACTTGAAAAAAAGTTCCAAAAATTCATATTTATATACCTTTTATAACATCCCTAAACTCCTTTGACATCCATTCATAGCCTCCAAGAAGATATGAGTATAAAAACTTGACCTATCAAGCTCTTTTTCTCATTTCCTGCATGCCTGAGTTGTCTTAAGGTCCAAAAATGGCTTTATTTGGTTTTATTTGCACTCTAAAAGACTTATCACTTCTTAATTCACCCTAAAAACATTCCCAAATTATTTTTAATACACATCTCATGCTATAATGGTGAATGACCCCCCATTGGCCTTGGCCTAAACCTTGTTTCATAGGCTTAAGTTGGCTTTTAGCTCAAAACTTGACTTTTGATGGTTTCCCTACATACCAATGGCTTAGACACTTCTATATTGATCCCATAATCACTCTCAAATATATTATAAAGTATATTTAGGACTAGAAGTGAAAATAACCTCCTCATTCGATACTAGGCCTAAACCTTGCGTTTAGGCCTACTTGAAACTTTGGGATTTTAAGATAACATATTTAATTTTATCTCGCTATGGTCAGTTTCCATGATTTTTATAGGTTTCCCTCAGCTTTAAAAACCATTTTTAATGATCTCATTTTCTTCTAATTCACTCCTTTTACCCAATCCTCCAAATCTACCAGTTCAAGCCTAAGGGAAAGTACCCCCTATCTAAGACAAAATAGGGGGTACTTTCCTTATTTTATTAGAAAAGATAAATATTTTATAGGATTATATATGTGATAATCATCATCTACACAAAAATTCAGCCTCTGGCATATCCATTTGACCCTTAAAACTCTTTCAAAATTAAAATAGACTATGTGAAGGAGACTATATGCAGGGGTTTTGGAGAGTAAACTATGTGTTTTCTTATTTAGGCCCTCTACTTATTCTAAGTCCATAATGATAGATAAATGAAACTATCTTGACCATAATTTATGTGATATCATTCCCTTTCATCAATCCAATCCTCTACTTTACTTCCCCATACAATGGTTTAGTTAGGATTGAGTGTCACTTGACTATGTTTTGCATTGTAAGGGTACCTGTAGGTGCATGATTGTATGCCTTGGTATTTAGATCAAGGTATATAAAATATTAAGGTATATCTAGAGTCATACTTTCCTTTTTTTAATTCATTTTTTTCATCCCAAATATTTTACATGCTCTTTACACTCTTACTTAGGTGACTGAGTATACTATCCTAAATGTGTCCTTAACAGTGAAACCTGTAGGTTTCTTGTCACCATTTAGTTTGTGAAGGATGTTTTCAACCTCCCTAAGGTATTTTTGAATCATCCCACACCTATTTGTGATTATTATTTTGATTCCTAACCACTTCCAACACCTCAAAACCCTCAAATTGCTCATTGTTACATCAAAGTCATCTCTAATGGTTGGAAGTGCTCATAGGGTATTAAGGAAACTATATAGGCTTAGTTTGCATTAATAAGGGTTAATGGAAGTCATCATGATTGTAATAAATATTTTCAAAAGTTTTTATCATCATTCAAACTTATCTATACCTTTACTTGTACTTTGAACTTACTAAATTGAGCTCTCCCTTAACTAACTGTAAACCCTACCTTAATGACTATGTTAGGTGTGTGTGAGCTTCAACTGAGCATTGGTTATGGTGTTTAGAAACCTTAATGATTAATATAGTTCATAAATTATAAATTCATACCTGAATTCAACTTTGATGTATTGAAACACCACTTAGAATCCACCTATCATCCCACTATCAACCTACCTTGTTGTAGGTGTGTATTTTTTGTATAAGGGACACTTGTAGGCACTTATGAAACATAAAAATCATGCATCAATACTATAATGATGGTCTCTTTTAATCATGATTTCAATTTTTAATATTTAGGATTATTTCACTTTTATGGTATGTCAATATTTGTAATTCTTGGATGAAAGGTCACCTTAGGCTCAAGACGGTAGAAGTCACTGCTTGTTCACAGTCATAAATTAGCAAGTTTGGGTCTCCAAGAAACCAATCTCCACTTTCTTTCTACCCTTAAAACTTTGTATATGTCTTCTCTATGCTAGATAATATAATTCATTCCCATTAGGATGCATCATAGGCTCTTTAAACTATGTGACATGCTATTCATGAAATGTCTATGGACCTATGTTTTGCATTTTTAAGGACCAAATACTATAACTCAGTCACCTCATCTTTAAAGGCAGTCTATCCTTCTGTTTACCATTCCATCTATTCAAATGGGTCTATAATGAGGTTTGATTTATGTTATGACCTCAATGGGAGTTTCATCATCAATTTCAACACATCAAAATGGTTCCCCTGCCCTCTATAGTACCACCTATAAGTGGTTATGGTCATGTATAGGTAGTGGTATGGGATGATAGGTAGTGAGCATTATCTATAGATTTAAATGAGTCTTAGACCACTCCTAAGCATGAAAAAACAAAATCATTTCATATTCAAGGATATAACTTAGTATAAATTCCTTCTCAACATGAAATTCCTCATGAGGACACCTGTAGATGCACATTAATGGCTATTTGACTATTTTTTCTTGCATATGATTGCAACTATAAAGATTGCTTGGAGTATGAATGTTGAAAGGATGAAGGATATAATATCACATTGAAAACATGCAAATATACCTATCACAACCCTCTAAAGACATTTTCAAAGCATGAAGATCTAGAAATGGTATAAATAGGCATGTCATCCCACATAAGACTAGTCTACAAACCTAAAGTGATTGGCTCATAAAATCAACTTGTAACATGAAATAAAGCATGTGAAATATTATTTAAGGAATCCAACATCTTATGGAGTCAACATCACCAATTGTTTCTTACAGACTTGCCCAAAATGGAGCAAAACCCATAGGGTGCATGAAATAGCTAGCAAAAAAGTATAGTCAACTTTATGAGGATGGTTCATAAATCACAAGACATTATTCTTAAAAATATTTATATTTAAATTAAGTTATATAATTATACTAAAACCTCCCAAAATTATTTTACTTGAAACCTCTTTAACTGTCTATACTGAGCAAAAACTTAAAGGTCACTTCTGCTTGCCAAGAAGGGTAAAATAGGAGTAGAATGGTTTTATCTAAAAAAATGGCACTGAGATGAGTGTGAGTAATATTAATGGATTTTACATGATCTTTTCCCATATGGAACACTTTCCCATGAGCTATACAAGTGCCAAAATCTCGTTTTTTCAAAAAAACTGCCCTTTCTACTAAAGAGCATGCCACTTTTTAGTTATTTCAGTTGATTAAGACCTATTGGGACACATTGGATGTGAAATAATCTTTTTAAACCTTCAAACTTCCCAATAAATCTAAACAATTCATTAAATGCTTAATTTTGACCCCTAAAATGACTCAAAAAGACATGTTGGCTAAGAAAATTAATGACCAAAGCTAATATAACATTGAATAACATTGAAAGACCTTTGATATACCTTATTAAAAAATATTAAACCCCCTAAAACACTTAAAAAATCAATTTTTTACCTAGGGGTGCTCCAATTTGACCTAAAAGTCAAATTTGGTCAACAATTTGGTGACTTATAGGGGTAGTATGCATGCTATACTAACTACACTAGTAGCCTTATCAGTCCATTGGGCTTAGGGAGTCATATGGAGTCTGATACACAACAAGATGAATTTTACCATAGGATTTGATCAATACAAGACCGTTTGATTACCTCATCCACACAAAGCAAGGACACACATAAAATAAGACAACAAACTAACAAGACACACACACACATGTGCTCAAGGCACTTAGGAGAAACTAAAAAAATATATTATTCACAAATAGTACCAAACATGTTTCTCCTATTCCTTGTCACTTCACTTGATCTGATCTCAAGTATATCATCCTTAAATAGGTCTCCAATGTATATATACTCATATTGAACATGTTCACATAATTTATACTACTGCTCACTCTTCATTTCATGGTCAATTTGTACCTCCTTAGTAGGCATGGCTTCAAGAGGAATGACTTCTTGTTCCTTAAAAGATCGATGCCAATAGGAGCTTGTTCTATCCTTTAAGATATGATGTGTTTCTCCCAAATGGTTGAGAGGATGATATCCCATTTTGATAACTTCAAACATCTCATCATCAAATGTATATCCTTTTTGAAAGGACAAATTTGAAAAGATGTTTTTCCTTTACATAATTACTTGAGTACCAAGGCTACATTCTCCATTTTTGACTAGATCATATACCCCTTGAAGAAGAGCATATCCTACTCCAATGACTTCAAAAAAATCATCCCAAGGCTGATTATGAAAATTTTCTTGTTCATCTATGACATTTTGGATAATGTCATCTTGCTCACCATCACTTGCAATCAACTATAAAGAATTTGTAGACCCCTTGAGAGATCCAAATTCATTTCAAATGTTTTTAAACTTCTACCACAAGTCGTCATCCTCTTTTTGACTAGCATCATGAAGGGGAAAAACAAGATAAACTCTTTCATCTTCTTATTTAGAATAAAAAAGGACTTCATCCAAGATTTCCTCTTCAACATAAGAAAGGCATTCTTCACTATCAACCAAATAAGAAGATTCAACACAAGGGCTCGGCTCTTATTCAACACATAGGACCTATTAAGATCTCTCAAGTTGAATCTCAATTTACATAATAGGACTTTGGATCTCAAGGGATGCAAGATCCCCCATTTCTTTCTCCTTCCTTGTGATTCCAAGACTAGGCATTTTGAAGTCATGTGATTTAGTCCAATGAGGTTGCCAAGGAGCAAGAGTTCTATTTATTTATTTTTTGAACTAACTACTCCTCTTTAGGTTCCCATACCACATGTCCATCAGGGAAAAGGGTTATGGGATGAGGACAAGATGAACTAGTTGGTAGAGGTGGCACATAGAACTCAAAATTAGATTGGGGGTGAGATGTAGGGGGTTCTTTTGAAAGCTCTTAAGGAAGGAGAGGCAGACCTTAGAATAAAACCACTTGATTTTCTTCCTTCCACTTTGTTGACACTGTGGATTGCACCCTTGATAGAAGGCTAAGATTTTGTCTTCCACGTGGTACAATGGAGACTCCTCTCTTGCCTGTGGGTCTGGCAAAACTGAGGGGAGAATCTCTAGATAAGGGATAGCTCCCTTTGATGCATCTCTAAGTTATTCCAGTATTATTGCTAATATATATAGTGGGGGGGCGGTTGAAAAGAGAGAAAGATGCTGAATATAGAACCTAAACTAAACTGTGATGCACCAAAAAATGGTTGATCTACTTAGCTTTGACATACACTTTACACCAAGAATAAGCTGATATACACTTCAGTTGATATGAGAAACTCTTCTGCATTAGTGAGCTAGGGGTCCTCTAGAGATATAGGGAGGAAGAACTACCAGAGGTGTTCTAAGACACACTATGGCATCCTGTTCACATGCACCTATACTCTGTTGTGGACACTTATGGCTGACCTACAAAAGAAAAACTCATAATATACTAGACATGCTGGAATCATTCTGTGAAAGCATTTAAAGAAAATGACTTAACACAAGACAAAAACATAGACATATGCAAAAGTGCAAACTCAAAATGGAGGCAAAAATGCTATCTATTGATTCAAGGTAAAAACCTACAAGGCTTCGCCATACAAGCTGAGAGATCCTTTTACAAAATGAGAGATTATAATATATAGCATTTAAGAAAAGACTTTGGAACTTTTTGGAAAATAAATAACCCATGCTACATTGAATACCTTGGGAAGAGGAAGTCACTGATGTTGATATCATCCTTCTAGAAATGACCTGATAGAACCATGTTGTATAGTCACCAGTCTTCACTTTAGCGCTTAAAATGTATTAAATGCTACTATAGAAACATGGGTCACTCGATTGTTTTAATGACAAGGCTGCCCTTATTTAAAACTTATGTGATTGTCTGCTCATTAATGAAAAATGAGGTAAAATAGGCCGTGTCATTCACTATTTGCACTCCTTGATGACCACTTGGCAGAGACTATTTCAACTACTGGAATAACTCCTTATGTCGATGCCTTCTTTTGCCACCTAGACTGTTCCCATCTTTCCTTGTTATTTTTGTCTCTTCCTAGCTTTGTGAGCACTCAGGACTATCTTCTCAGTGGGTCACTGAGTTCACTTGTGGCATGTCCTTAAGCATTTCAAAATCAACAGCTATATCATTGCTTTAAATTTGACATTCGCACGCCTGTCATTGGGCATTTGAACCTCCAATGGCTAGTTTGCCATGCTAGATTTTGACATCTGTGGGCCCATCACCCCCCTTTGGCAATTTATTTGGCTTTCTTTCCTTCAGATTTTTCCCTTTGTCCTCTTTATTCCTTTGACCTTTTTCCTTTGTCTAGGCCTTTGTCTTTTAACTCTCTCAAAGGGAAGGTGTCCCTTCGAGGCTTGGAGAAAGGTCCCTTTTGGCAGCCGAGAGTCCCGTACAAGTGCACTTGCCCTTCAGGTTCCTTCAGGCTACCTTGGCCTCTCAATTCCTTTAGACAAAATGTTTGAAGGAAAAGGAAAATTTCCCTTCAAAAGTCTGGCCCTCTCTTTCGAAAAAATTTCTCAACAAATGCCTTCGAACAAAATATCTGAAGGAATTGATCCTTTGAATTTCTATGTCCTTTCCTTCAAAAAAAATGTTTGAAGGACTTTGGAGCTTTATCTTGGATTCTTTAGGATTTATTCCTCAGACAAAAGTTTGAAGGAAATCCTTCCTTTTGCCTTAGTCTTTTTCGAAGAAAAACTCTGCCTCATTTTGGCCTTCTCTTTGATTCCTTCACAAGTGTTCCCTATCCTCTACAAGGGAACTCTATCTTTGGAGCCTCTTTGAACCTTCTGATTGAACCTAACACTTTAACTGAACACTTGAACTAAACACTTTGAACCAAACTGATTAAACCAACCGATTGAATCAACCCGATTGAACCAAATGATTGAACCAACAATGGTTCAAATTTCAAAGTTCAAAGCTCAAAGCTCTTGGAAAGATCATGCTGTTGAACCTTGATGTTGAACCACCTTTTCCAACTTTAAGTAAACGTGCCTTCAAGTTGTGTTCTCTTTCCTTGTGAATTTCTTCTGACAAAATGTCCAAAGAAGCTTTGTAAAAGCCTTGCATTCTTTGAACTGGTTCATCTTTTTACTAAAAGACTTGTTCAAACTAAATTTGAACTGGCTCAGAATAGCAAGGGAAGAAGGAGATCGATTTTAGCCTGTAGGACCAAAATGGTCAACAAATTGGCAATTCCTAGGGGAAGCATGCTTGCTATGCTTAGAAACTAGTAGCCTCAAAGTCCATTGGGCACAGAATAAGAACGCAGCTTGAAAAAGTTAACAACAACCTTGATAGATCCAAGAATTAATCATGAAGCTTTTACCCCAAACACAAAGGAAAACACACCCAAAAAAGGCTAAAAAAACACTACATGTGTAAACAACACTTAGGGAAAATAGGGAAAGAAAAATTGAAAGCAAACTACTATGTACAACTAACCAGGTATATCTACCTCCCTCCTAGATCAAAGGGAAAATGTTTTAAGTCTCCTTCATGGCAAGAAAAATTATGATGCCAAACAAGTGGTTGAATGGAATGGAGACTTGGTGACTTGCTCTTCTTCCCTACCACCTTGATTGGCTCGTATCCAAATGAATCAGGGGAAAACATGCTTCCAACATATATGTATTCTTCTTATTCTTGGAAGCTTGCCTCCTGCTATTTCTTCATGCTGGTGTGTTTCATCAAGAAATCAATGGCTGCTAGATCATCACCATAAGCCCTTTGATATGCATCATGGATTGGTTTGTCTCTTTTTGCCTCATTGAAGACCCTATCAAACTCATCTTCTACTTCCTCATGGATTTCTTGAAAAAGGGTGACTGTTGTGATCTCTAAAATGTGATCACAAACTGCTTGCTCATCCCATAGAACATCACCTTCTTGCTCTAGGCTCTCTTCTTCAAAGCTTTCCTCAAGATGGATAGGCCTCTCCTTTGCTTGCTCAAAGACTGGAGTCTCTAGTTGTTCCCAGACATGCTCCTAATTCTCCTCCAACTCAAGTTCCATGACATGGTCATATTCCTCATCAAAGCAACAAGGAAGTTCATCAAACAAGGGGGAAGAGATCTCACCATGCTTACCTTCTTCTTCATATTTCTGGAACATCCGCATGTATGCATGACCTGTGACTTCTCCATCATTGATGATGTCTTCAAAAGGAGCATCCATTATGATTTCTTCTTCATTATTACTCATGATAGCCTCTTGGGTAGCTGCAAATTGGATCCTCTCTTCTTTACTTGCCTCCTACAAAATAGGTTCCTCCTTGAGAAAGGATGAAGTAGAAGGCTGATGGTTAAACTCATGTGGAAGAGGAGGTAGTCTTTGAGCTAGAATCGAATGATTCTCTTCTTTCTATTTAGCCAACACTTCATCTATATCAGATGTGGCCTAATAATTGTCTTAAAGGAGTGTAGATGGGGTGTGTTCAGACATAAGATCTTCTACTTGGCCTAAACCATCCATCACACTTTGGTTGAGGAACCTCATTTTGGACTCCAATTCTGTAATTTGCTTGGCTATATTCTCTTAGAAGAGCCATTCTTAGAGATCATGAGGATCACCATGAGTAGGAGCAGCTTTATCTTCTTCAAGGCCCTGAGCTAGTTCATGGTATTCCCTCCAACTTGGAATCTTGACATCATGTTGAAAGACTTGAGGAGGCTGAGGAAGACTAGGAAGAGACTGTTGATGCACTGAAAGAGCTGCTTCAAGAGAGATGTGTTACTTTTCAAAAGATATAGGGTGATTTCCATCAAAAGAGGGTCCACATTCTAAATAATTGAGTAGGTTAGTCTCCATGAGAGGTTGCTCTAATGCCCTTTGATGTTGGAAATTTAGGTGCAATGGATTAAGAGCAGGAGTGGTTACTACATCAAATGAGTTAGAGTGAACAAGTGTTATCTAGTAGAAAGGATTTGGTGCACAAGAGGGGTTTTCTTTAGAATAGGAGGAGGCTACTTTAGAATGGGAGAACGAACACAAGGTTGACTGCCTTGAATGAATGGACTCCTCCATTTTGCTACCTCCTCCTTCATGGATTGCAAGGCCTAAGTTTGTCTGAACAAACACTCCTCTTTGTACAGAAGTTTATGCTGATATCTATACTGCTCCTCCAATCTGTTTATCTCAATCACTTGCTTCTCAAATTCCAGTGTTACTTCCCTTACTGTTGAAGGGAAATTAGGAGAGTTGATTGAGGTGATTCCATGAACAACCTGAGCTTGATCAAAGTTATATGCAAGAACATAAGGTCCATGGTTCTGAGTAATGGAATTATACATACCAAACCATGATTTCTTGATGGCACCAGGACTGCTTAACCAACTGATTCAACTTAGAGTCACCATTGGTGTTGATGCAAAGCCTCCAAAGGTAGGTTGGTTGAAGAACACACCAAAATTATTCAACTCTTTAGACAAAAATAGGTCCCACAATCGCCTAATTTAAATTTAGATGCTAGATTAGTGGTTCATTCTTATTGTAACAGGACCAGCACCAATCCTAGAACTTTTTTGATTGTCAAAAAATTGGTCCCACTGAGCATGCCAAAAACTATTGAAGATGTGGATTGCACCCTTGATAGAAGGCTGAGCTTCTATCTTCCACATGGCACAATAGAGACTCCTCTCTTGCTTGTGGGTCTGGCAAAACTGAGGGGAGAATCCCTAGATAAGGGCTATCTCCCTTTGATGCATCTCTGAGTTATTCCAATACTATTTCTAATATATATAGTGGGGGGGTTGAAAAGAGAGAAAGATGCTGAAAATAAAACCTAAACTAAATGATGATGCACCAAAAAATGGTTGATCTACTTAGCTTTGACATACTCTTTACACCAAGAACAAGCTAATATACACTTCATTTGATATAAGAAACTCTTCTACATCAGTGAGCTAGGGGTCCTCTAGAGATACAGGGAGGAAGAACTACTAGAGGTGTTCTAAGACACACTATGGCAGCCTCTTCACATGCACCTATACTCTACTATGGACACTTCTGGCTGACCTGCAAAAGAAGAACTCACAATACACTAGACATGTTGGAATCATTCTGTGAAAGCATTTAAATAAAATGATTTAACACAAGACAAAAACATAGACATATGCAAAAGTGCAAACTCAAAATGGAGGTAAAAATGCTATGTATTGATTCAAGGTAAAATCCTGCAGGGCTTCACCATACAAGCTGAGAGATCCTTTTACAAAATGAGAGATTACAATGTATTGCCTTTAGGAAAAGACTTTGGTGCTTTCTAGAAAATAAATGACCCATGTTGTGTTGAATTCCTTGGGAAGAGGAAGTCGCTAATGTTGATATCATCCTTCTAGAAATGGCCTGACAAAACCATGTTGTGTAGTCTCCAGTCTTGACTTTAGCACTTAAAACGTATTAAATATTAATGCAGAAGCATGGGTTACCTAATTGTATTAATGACAAGGCCACCCTTATTTAAGACTTATGCAATTGTCTGCTCATTAATGTAAAATGAGGAAAAATAGGTCACAACAGTCACTATTTGCACTCCTTGATGACCACTTGGCGGAGACTGTTTCAACTACTAAAATAACTCCTTGTGCTGACACCTTCTTTTTCCACCTAGACTATTCTCGTATTTCCTTATTATTTTTGTCTCTTCTTAGCTTTGTGAGCACTTAGGGATATCTTCTCGATGGGTCACTGAGTTCACTTGCAACCTATCCTTAAGCATTTCAAAATTAATGGCTATTTCACCGCCTTAAATTTGACATTTGTGCACCCGTCACTAGGCATTTGAACCTCCAACGGTTAGTTCACCATGATATATTTTGATGTCTACGGTCCCATTACCCCCTTTTGGCAATTTCTTCAACTTTCTTTCCTTTGGCTTTTTCCCTTTATCCTTTTTGTTCCTTCGGCTTTTTCTCTTTGTCTGGGCCTTTGTCTTTTAACCCTCTCGAAGGGAAGGTGTCCCTTTGGGGCTTGGAGAAAGGTCCCTTTTGGCAACTGAGAGTCCCCCACAAGGGTACTTTCCCGTCGAGCTCCTTTGGGCTACCTTGGCCTCTCAATTCCTTCAGAAAAAATGTTCAAAGGAATTACTTCAGACATTTTGTCTGAAGGAAAAGTTCCCTTCAAAAGTCTGGCCCTCTCTTTCAGAAAAATTTCCCAATAAATGCCTTCAAACAAAATGTCTGAAGGAATTCCTTTGAACAAAATGTCTAAAGGAATTGATCCTTTGAATTTTTGTTTCCTTTCCTTCAGATAAAATTTCCAAAGGGCTTTTGAGCTTTACCTTGGGTTCTTTCAAATTTATTCCTCAGACAAAAGTCTGAAGGAAATCCTTCTTTTTTCCTTAGTATTTTCTGAAGGAAAACTCTACCTTATTTCGGCCTTCTCTTTGATTCCTCCACAAGTGTTCCTTGCCTTCCATAAGGGAAATCTATCTTTGGAGCCTCTTTGAACCTTTCAATTGAGCCTAACACTTTAACTGAACACTTGAACCAAACCGATTGAACCAAACACTTTGAACCAAACCAATTGAACCAACCAATTGAATCAACCTGATTGAACCAACTGATTGAACCAAACTGATTGAACCAACAATGGTTTAAATTTCAAAGTTTAAAGCTCAAAGCTCTTGGAAAGATCATGCCATTAAACCTTGACGTTGAACCACCTTTTCCAACTTTAAGGAAACGTGCCTTCAATTTTTGTTCTCTTTCCTTGTGAATTTCTTCCAAAAAAATTTCTGAAGAAGCTTTGTAAAATCCTTGCATTCTTTGAACTGGTTCATCTTTTTTCTGAAAGACTTGTGCAAACCAAATTTGAACTGGCTCAAAATAGTAGGGGAAGAAGGAGATTGATTTTGGCCTGTAGGACCAAAATGGTCAACACACTTGACAAACACTTCATTCACATCTTATTTATATTGAGGGATTTATTGAGGAAGGGTATATGGGGTGTGCTTAGGCATAGGATCTTCTTTTGTTTCTAAACCTTCCATCACACCTTGACTTAGCAATTTCATCTTTACCTCTAACTCTTCAATTTGTTTGGCTAGGTTCTCTTGGAAAAGTATTTCTTGATGTTCATAGGAATCATCATGAGTATAAGGAAAAAAAGAGGGCTAAAATGGAACACAATAAGTTTCTTGAGGAAGGGTTGGAGGAACTTACAAAGGATCAACTTCATTCAAAAATTCACACTCCTTATCAACCAAACTTCTATCCTCTTTCTTTCCCCATGATTCCACTATCTTACTCTAGCTTAGAATGTTAGGATTAGAAGTCTATTTTTTAGGTGGTGGGGATGCAATGTGAGTGGTAAATGAGGTATTGAATTCCACTTCCTTTGCTACCATAATTGACTGATTCATATGCATATTAGCCAACTCAATCTACCTATCAAGATTATCTTCAAAAATAGGGTTTTTGTTTTCAACTCTCTCTTCCAATTGATTGGGAAAAGGATGACTTTGATATCCTTAATTGGGCTCATGATTAGGGATAAAATATGGCTGATAGGAAACTTGGGGAATTGGATATGAAGGCTGATAGTTTGGTGAGGTTACATTCATGAATTTTTAGCCTATCCTCTAAGAAAGAAACTAGGCCACTCATATCAAGAATCTCACTTGTGAGCCTTTGCCAATTGGCTCTCTCAATAGGTACCTACTCTCTTTTGACCAAATCTAATGCATCTCTCAACTTATGAGTAAGACTCCTAGGAACCTCTTGACCACATCCTCTTAGAGTATCAACCTCCAATATATACCTCTTATAGCACAAAAAAGTCTTCTTGAAGGTGGAAATGGATGGACTTGAGAAGTGACTAGGTTGACTAGGAGGAACATGACATTGATAAGGCTGATTTTAGGACTAATACACTTCATGACAAGGCTGATTAAGAACTTGTTCATATTGATAGGAAATGGCATGAGCTTGAAAATTCTCACCAACTTGTGTAAAATAGTGCTCAACACCAAAATTAGCCATGAAACTTCATTGAAAGCAAGAACACAAAGAAAAATGTTACCAACAATCTTCAAAGGATAATTTGGGCTACTTGATAAATTGATATATCTTTGGAGTCATCATTGATGCTTGGATAGATGCCTCTAAAGTCTGATTGTTGAGAGACAATAACAATAATCTCTTAACTTCTTGGACCAAGAGTCCTACTAGGTGTGTCAAAATCTATTGTCACTTGGATTTTCACCCTTTGAGGAGATTCATAGGCTCTCCTCATCCAAGTGGCACAATCAAAACACCTCTAGGCTTGTGGGTAGCTTAAGGATGAGGTGAATCTCTAGATAGGGCTAGCTCCCTTGATGTACCATTTTAGATTACAATTACACCTAAACTTTGGGGATGAAAATAAAAAAAGATAACTAAAATTAAACTATCCTAAGGGGTTTGATACACCAAATAACATGATGAATTCCAACCAGCTACATGTTACACATGAAATCAAGGGACAAACTAAACATACACTTCTCCAATCTATGTCTTCTTACATCAATATTACATTGTGAGGTTATGGATGAATGTCTTAAACTAGGAGGAATAGACAAGAGGAATTTTATGGCACTAATGAATATAATAACTCATTCAAACCTAGACATCTCCTAGAACACTTCACATGCCCTGCAAGAAGAGGCTGCAAATAGGTGAAAGAATAAAACAACATGCTAAGGAATCCATAGTTTTCACTAAGTAAGATTCATCATCCAATTAAACACACTATGAATATTCATGAAAGAGGTAAAAATTAGTATTATTATTATTGATAAAATGGTATGTAAATTATCAAGGATTCACCATACTCAGGAGGAGCATAAGTTACAATGGCCAAAATGGCTAGTTCTTATAGAACTTGAGAGAAAAGAAGAAGAGATAAGTCCAAGGGTCACAAGGAAACTTGTAAAGATAATAAAATCAGTTAATTGTGCAAGATAATAGGATTTATGATGAAAAATTCAAGGTTATGAAGCACAAGTATCAATTCAAGGCATA
Organism: Torreya grandis; assembly: GCA_037957365.1. Lineage (NCBI taxonomy): Eukaryota > Viridiplantae > Streptophyta > Pinopsida > Cupressales > Taxaceae > Torreya > Torreya grandis. Next base: position 2,581,643 of record JARHVA010001068.1, read on the forward strand.
AACTTCATGAAAAGTGGCATAAAACTCCTTGTCTTGGCTTAGAAAACTACCTTCATGATTTGGACCTATTTGAACATCCCATAACTGATTAGGGATAGGTATTACAATTTTAATTAAGGTTAAGTGTTTTAATCATGCCTTTTCATGCATTATTTATAGGCTTGGTCATTTGGAATCAACTAGAAAGGAGCCATCATCATCTATAGTCCAAAAAACTCCTTTTTCATGCAACCTGCACACTTTTCCTCAAATTTGGCTTTAATTGCTCATGAAAATATATATGGTATGAAGTGTATGACAATTTTAAATAACCTCCATGTCCTTGGAATCATCATGTACACATTCAAATCACCTCACTTGAAGTTTTCCACCCTTCTCTCTAGCTTGTCCAATATGTCAGTTTTGACTGGCTGAGATGAAGCTATTTATCTGAAAACTTAAGAGATTATATGAATAATTAAATTTAAATTAGGCGTTATTAAAATTACTAATATCCCCCCAAAGTTTTTTTCATATTTAGACTCCTATAACCTATAAAACACAAAAAAATGGTCAATAATAATACCCTATTTTGTACCATGTCCATACAACTCCACATAGCCAAAAAGTATTGGGAGTAGCTTTATGGATTCATTTACAATTTCCAATAATCATCCTAGTCAAACTAGTCCATTTTATTGTCTTTCTAACTCCATTTCTCCAAACTGGTCCTTGTAAGGGTTTAGTAAGGGTTTTGAGCAATTTGACCTCTTAAAGTTCATTTATAAATATTTGATGTGTAAATTGAAATTTTTTTCCATAAATTAATATTTAAATACCTCTTATAACATCATTTAACTCCTTTGGCATCCATTCATATCCTCCAAGAAGATATGAGTATCAAAACTTGACCTATCGAGCTTTTTTTGTCCTTTCATACCTGCCTAAGTTATCTTAAGGTCCAAAAATGGATTTCTTTGGTTTTATTTTCACTATAAAATATTTAATAATTATTAATTCACCCTAAAAACATTCCCAAATGATTTTTAATTCACATCTCATGCTATAATGGTGAATGACCCCCCATTTGGCCTTGGTTTAAACCTTGTTCCATAGGCCTGAGTTGGCTTTTAGCTCAAAACATGAATTTTGATGGTTTCCCTACATACTAATGGATTATACACATATATAATTATCCCATAATAACTCTCAAATATATTAGAAAACATATATAGGACTAGAAGTGAAAAAAACCTCCTCATTTGGTACTAGGCCTAAACCTTACATTTAGGCCTGCCTGCAACTTTGGGATTTTAAGACACTCTATTTAGTTTTATCTCTCTATAGTTAGTTTCCATGATTTTTATAGGTTTCCATAATATTTATAAACACTTTTAAGGATATCATTTTCTTCTGATTCACTTCTTTTACCCAATCCTCCAAATCTGCCAACTCAAGCCTAAGGGAAAGTACCCCTTATCTAAGAATAAAAAGGGGTATTTTCCCTATTTTATCAGACATTATGAATATTTTAGATACTTTTATAGGTGAAAATTATCCTATACACAAAAATTAATCCTTTTTTCTATCCATTTGACCCTTAAAACTCTTTCAAAATCAAAATAGACTATGTGAAGGAGAATGTATGCAAGGGTTTTGGAGAGTAAATTGTGTGTTTCCTCATTTAGGCCCCTCTACTTATTCTAAGTCCATCATGACAGATCCCTGAAACTATATTGACCATAATATATGTTCTACCATTCCCTTTCATCACTCCAATCCTCTACTTTACTTCCCCATACAACTGTTTAGTTAGGACTGAGTGTCACTTGACTGTGGTTTACATTGTAAGGGTACCTGTAGGTGAATGATTGTATGCCTTGGGCTTGAGAAAAAGGTCTATAAAATCTTAAGGACTCCCTAGAGTCATACTTTCCTTACTTTAATTCATTTGTTTCATCCCTACTATTTTACATGCTCTTTACACTCTTACTTAGGTGATTGAGTGTACTACCCTGACTATGTCCTTAACAGTGAAACTTGTAGGTTTCTTGTCACCATTTAGTTTGATAAGGATGTTTTCAACCTCCATATGGTCTTTTTGAATCATCCCACACCTATTTTGGCTTATTATTTTTATTCTTAAGCACTACCAACACCTCAAAACCCTCAAATTGCTCATTGTTACATCACAGTCACCTCTAATGGTTGTAAGTGCTCATAAGGTCTTAAGGAAACTATATAGGATTATTTTGCATTGATAAGGGATCATGGAGGTCATAATTATTTTAATTAAGGTTCTCATAAGTTATTTTCATCATTAAAACTCATAATTTTGTTTCATCATTCAAACTTATCTAGACCCTTACCTGCACTTTGAACTTACTAAATTGAGCTTTCCCTTATCTAACTATAAACCTTACCTTAATGACTGTGTTAGGTGTGTGTGAGCTTCAACTGAGCATTGGTTATGGTGTTTATAAGCCTTAATGATTCCTATATGCCACAAATTATACATTAATACATGTCTTTAACTTTAATGTCTTGAAACACCACTTAGAATCTACCTATCAGTCCATTATCAACCTACCTTGTTGTAGGTGTGTATTTTTCATACAAGGGACACCTATAGGCACTTATGAAACTTGAAAATCATGCATCAATCCTATACTGATGGTATCTTTTGATCATGAATTCCATTTTAATATTTATGAATGTTTGAATTTGATGGTATGTCAAGATTTGTAATTCTTAGATGGAGGGTCACCTTAGGCTCAAGACTGTAGAAGTCATTGTTTGTTCATAGTCATAAATTGGCAAGCTTGGGTCTCCAAGAAACCAATCTCCACTTGTTTTCTGCCCTTCAAAATTTGTATATGTCTTCTCTATGCTATATACTATAATTAATTCCCATTAAGATGCATTATAGGATTTTTAAACTATGTCATATTCTATTCATGAAATGTCCATGGACCTCTATTTTGCATTTTAAGGGACCAAATCCTAGAACTCAGTCACCTCATCTTTAAAGGTAGTCTATCATTCTATTTGCCATTCTATCTCTTCAAATGGGTCTATCATGAGGTTTTATTCATTTTATTACCTTAAGAGGAGTTTCATAATCAATTCCAACCCCTCAAAATGGTTCTCCTACCCTCTGTAGTACCACTTATAGGTGGTTATGGTCATGTACAAGCAGTGGTATGGGATGATAGGTAGTGAGCATTATCTATAGATTTAAATGAGTATTAGACCACTCATAAGCTTGAAAATATATACTCCTTTCATTTTCAAGGATATATATCGATCTAAACTCCTTCTCAACATTAAATTCCTCATGAGGACACCTAAAGATGCATGTTAATGGCTGCATGACTGTTTATTCTTACATATGACTACAACTATGAATATTTATTAGAGAATGAATGTTGAAAGGATTAAGGGGATAAAATAAAATTAAAAACATGAAAATATACTATAAAAACCATCTGAAGATATTTTAAAAGCATGAATATCTAAAAATGGTAAAAATAAGCCTATCATCCCACATAAGACTAGTCTGCAAACCTAAAGTGATTGGCTCATAAAATCAACTTGGAACATGAAAAAAATCATGGAAAACATTATATAAGGAATAAAAAATTATTTATAGTTAACATCACCAAATGATTTGTACAGACTTGCCCAAAGTGGAGCAAACACCATAGGGTGCATGAAATAACTACCAAAAAAGTATAGTCAACTTCATGAGGATGGTTCATGAAGCACATGCCATAATTATTAAAAATATTTATATGTAAATTAAGGTATATAATTTCAATACAACCTATAAAAATATTTTGAATTGAAACCTATTTAATTGTCTATACTGAGTAAAAACTTGAAGGTCACTTCTGCTTCCCAAGAAGGGTGAAACAGGAGTAGAATGGTTTTAGCTCAAAAATGGCACTTCCAAAGCATGTAAATAACTAATATGAGTTTGAATAATATTAAAATATGTTTCATGATATTTTTCCATGTGGCACACTTCTCCATGAGTCGTACAAGTGCCAAAATCTCTTTTCCTCAAAAAACTGCCCTTTCTACTGAAGAACCTACCACTTTTCAGTTATGTCAGTTTATTAAGACCTATTGGGACACATGGGAATATTTTTTAACATTCACACTTCTAAATAAATTTGTACAAGTCATTAAATGCTTGATTTTGACCCTTAAAATGACTCAAAAGGACATGTTGGCTAATAAAATTAATAACCAAGGATAATATAACATTTAATAACATTAAAATACCTATGATATACCTTATTAACAAATATTAAACCCCCTAAAAAACTTAAAACTTAAGTTTTTACCTAGGGGTGCCCGAATTTGACCTAAAAGTCAGATTTGGTCAACAGGTACCTAGGAGGGTCATAAGAGCATGAAAAGAGGAGCGATGGCTAGGATGTCACAAACCACACTCAAAATACCAATTTTAACATTTTATATGATTACAAAGGGGGTTTCTTTCTTATTTGGATTGTACTTTATTGTTAGTTACTTAGGCTCCTCCTTGGCCTCTTCTTGCAACTATCACTCACTTTGCAATTCACATGACCACAAACAAATAAAACTTTAACATAAATGAAGTTATATGAATTTAGGTTTAAGGGTTTCTTGGTTCTAGGGTTTTAATCAATTTGAAGCACTTATGTAGATCTATCATGGAGAAAGAGGTTAGAGGATGGAAAGAGGGTTTTATAAGAGGTAATTTGTGTTAATTAAAAAATCATTGGAGAAAGAGGTTAGAGGATGAAAAGTATAAAGTTGATATATTATTTATGGTTGATTCTTTTTAATGAGTAAATTTGTCCTTTTTAAGTACTAAATTTGATGGTCATATGGCTTAGTCTAAATTGAGTATAGAACTTTGTAAGTCTTTCAAAACACTAACTAGACAATATAATAAATTGAATATAGAAAAAATTATGACAATTAATCAGAGTATAGAGTATGAACCAACTATGGGGCCATAGGGCAAGACAACTATGAAAAGCGAGGATGACATAACTAAAAAAATATTTAAAATATTTTCATAGTTTTAAAATTATAAACTATATAATAAGGTATGTCAAAATATCTTAATCATATCCATATTGGTCTTTCAAATATTTTTTTATTTCAATTAATAAACTATGCCAACCAGAATATAATTATTACCTTAAACATTTAAAAACAAAATATAGTACGATCATGAGGCTCTATTGCATTTATTCAGTTTGTTCTTTGTGCATTATTTAAAATAATTATCTTACATGTCATTATTTTTCAAAGAAAATTAGTTTCTTGTTTATTTAAAATAAGTATGTGGTAAAGACCAACTAGATAATATAATAAACCAAGTATAGTAAAAATAGTGACAAAAAAATTAGAGTATAGAATATAAACCAACTATGGGGCCATAGGTCAAAATAACTATGAAAAGTGAGGATGACATAACTGAAAAAAATATTCAAAATATTTTCATTGTTTTAAAATTATAAACTATATAATAAGGTCTACCGAAATGTATTAACCATATCCATAATCAATAATGGCTTCTAAAAAAAAAAAAATTAATAAACCATGCCAACCAAAATATAATCATTACGTTAAACATTTAAATACAAAATAAAGTATGAAAACCTCATTATAGTTTGTATGGATGGCTATGTTTTTAAAACATGAGACTCATAATTGATTCATCTATAACTTCTCTATTAGGGATATATACAACAACTGTCAATGTTGCAAGAGTAAGTCAGTAAGTCTTCTAGCTAATGGATCATGTTTCAACCATGCCAAAATTAGTAAATAAATGTATGTAATATGATCAAGATTCAAGATGAGCCTAATGGATAGGTTAAAATCAATAATGTTTTTTTATTATCCTTTATGTCTCAAAAATATGGTTCTCCAGTGCTTTTTTTTGTAGTACATATGGTAAGATCATGTGTAGTACTTAGTATAAATTGAGTATGGACCATAACTCACACTTTTGACATAGTTGGTCGATCTAATATACTCAAATAGTTTCTTGTTATAAGGGATCGATTCCTTGAGGTTGTATCCTTTATAAGTTACACCTTGAATGAAATTACAAAATGTCTCTCTTTAGAGATTAAATATTGTTTTCCTCGAGATGAACTACTAGAATCTATGGCTGTAGTGTACCTCAATATTGGAAAAATGTTAGCTCATCATATTTTTAGAATAAAATCAAAATCTTGGCCCAACACTTCTACAAGAGTGTAAAATTAAATGGTGAATAAATTGAACACATTTTATATTTTCTAAAGCTAAGGGAGTAATCTATTCGATTTTACACAATAATGTTGGAACAAGTTAAAGTTTTGGACCATGTTTTCAAATATGGATCAATCACAAGACTATGGAATACCTTAAGTTTGACTGAAATACTATGTGATGGTATCTCAGAATATTTTAATCTTGCTAATTTATGCCAAACAATGGTTTTGGGCTCAATGGAAGATGAGATACTTTTTAGTGCATTGTTATTCTAAAATTCAAAGTTAAGAAACAAGCTTGACAAGAATTTGGAGACTTGCTTGAGGCTCTAAACAAATAGATCTAATGTCCTTGATTTTCCATTTGATAGAGCTCTAGAAATTTAGCAATCTATGTCTAAGGATTGACTAATAATTATTTAAACACACTATAGTTCTACAATACTAGATCTGAGTCCAATAACTTTTGAAGAGAATGCAAATAATAATTACTAAGAACAAAATGAAGAAAATTGACATGTTAAAATTTGAAATTTTGGCATCTGAAATCCAAGGTTGATCAAAGAAAGAGTGTAAAATTTGTGATCCCCAATAATATTACATAATTTTATGTAATCAGATTGCCTTTTGATAATTAATATTGGGTGACTCTAATTTTGATGGAAAAGCACTAATACTTGACTAAAAAAACATGTAATTTTGTGTTATGATTGATTAAGAGAACATGTCTATAATAGTTTTAAACTCTATTATAGAGATGCATAAGTATATTATGGTGTTCCCTTATTATTTTATACCAAACTTATTTGAGGTATCTATAGTGTAATGAACTATAAGTATCTATATTGGACCAACAACTTCACTTCCACCAATAGATTGCATAAATGACTAGAAAAGATGAGAAAACCATCACATATGTATTCGAGCAAATTTTATTAATCTCATGGGTGACGTGTTGGATCAACATTAAATTTTATCTTGGCCCTTCAATATATCAGCACTGATTCACTAAAAATGAGGTAAGATCTCAACCTCAATTCTCATAGCTTTAATTCCACCTTCACTACATTTAATGCTATAAATACAATATATACATTAGGTTTGAGAATTTGGGATGTGAAGTCATTATGTCATTAACCTCTTTTAACACTACCTAATTTTTTAAGCCTTTAATACATAACAATTTCAACTTATAAGTTTATAATTATAGTTTTAATTATTTATTATTAATTTTTTTAGTCATTAAAACCATATATCTAAGGAAGAGCATGTTTATTTTACTTGATTTTATAAATGTGTTAAGTACCACTTGTGACTTAAGACACAATAAGCTTAAGGTAATAATTATATTTTGGCTAGCATGGTTTCTTAATTGAATTAAAAATAAATAAAATTTAAGACCATTATTGATTTTAGATATGATTAAGACATTTTGACATACCTTATTTTATAGTTTATATATCAATTATTGTGTGTGTGTGTTGGGGGGGGTTAGATTTCAAATAATATAATCTATCCAATAGAGTAAAGCCTATAAAAGAGGCAATCTCTTGAAGGAAATATTTCAGATTTTATCTAAGTGTTTTATCAATCTCTTGATATCTCTTTAATATCTTTATAACTGAAAAGAGGGAAAAATAAATGAAATGAAAGTAACCAAGAGAGAAAAAATAGAAATGAAAATGAAAATAGAATAATGAAAAGAAAAATATAATCACTACTCTAACTAAGAGAAACTAAAACAAAAAACTAACATACTCATAATTCAATGCCAAATATCATAATTTAATGGTTGATCTTGAATTAGTCTTTTGAGAGACTTACAGATGTTTGTACTCAATCTATACTAAGTATTGCACATGATCTTATCCTATGTATTGCACAAAAAGAGTCATGGTGAACTATATTTTTGGGATGTGAAATATAACAATTTTTTTTTATTGATTTCAACCTCTCCCTTAGGATCATCTTGAATATTGATCATGTTACATACATTTATTTACAGATTTTGGAAAGGTTGAAACATAATCCACTATGCAAAAACAACTTAAAAATATATATTATATTAAAATAAAACTAATTACTAAAATATTAAAATACATGTGTGTTTTCATAATTGTTTAATAAACCATTAAAACATATTATTATGTAAGAAATAAAACACTGCCACGTATATATCAAAACTGCCAAAAATAATATCAACATACTTAAATATATCATGATAGTATTTCATAAATACTAAGTATCAACATAAATTTCAACACAAGAATTTAACTAGAGTCTGCATCAGAAACTAAATCTCTCAAAGGGGTACCCTTATCAGTCAATTACTTAGTATACTCCATGGAATTAGTGAGAAGTTCAATCAAGTGGGTCAAGGTCCCTTTAGCTACATCTAGATCCAACTTAACCTTTTTTAACATTCTAACCTCCATAGGTTGTGTCATAGGGCTGCTAGTATGTTTTATGCTAAAAGAAGCATACTTTTTAGGCTCAAGGGATGGAATATTAGTGTTAAATGGAAAAATTGAATTAGGATGCAAATTTGAAGTTACTTCAAGAATATTTTTAGGTGGTTCAGGCAATGGAACATTATGCTCATCAAGTTGAATGGCAATATGCATATGTTGAGAGAGCTTATTTGGAGTGCCTTGTCTGCAAGGATGATTCCTCCAATGTGCTAGCCTCCATCCTCTATTTACACATAAAAACAAAAAGTTAGCAAGCAAATATTAAAGAAAATTTCAAAAGACAGGGTCAGTGGCATTAAAATGAAAGGGGGCATGGGTTCCCTAGTTAAATGGTCTAGGAAATGTGTTAGCAGCACTATGACCATGAAAGAATTAGCCACCTCAAAAACTACCCCATGAAAAAGTAGCCTCACTATGTTGATCATCATCAAGACCCCAAACATCTTTTCCTAGATTATTTGAACTTGGATTCCAGTGTGACATCTAATAAAGTATGCTAAAATAATTATTTTATACAACTAAGCTCAATTACTTTCTGATTTTCATGATCTTAAAAATACAATACATTAAATTGTTCAATTTGAAACAAAATGAAAATAATACGTAGATAACCATCATTGTGTATAAAAATTAATCATTCCATCTTCTTTACAACCATACTAAAATAACAACTACCAACCTAAGAAAACCATGCATTACTCTTTCATAATCTTCATGTCACTTTCAAAAAAATGGTAAATAAGTCATAATTAAATACATGAAACTCAAATCTATACAAATTATTGTCCCTATGAGTTTCATATATCTATTTCTAAAAATACATGCAACTTAATCTTCAAAAATCTAAAACCAATATTTCCAAATTTGACCATGCCAAATAATCAAATACTTATTTTGAACAAAAGGTCCTAAAACATTTCAATAAAATGTTTAATGAATACAAACCACTATGTCAAAATTGACCATTTATATATTCTGGATTATCTTCAACAAGCTTTCTCAAAGCCCTAATGTTCAATTTTGATATATGTGTGTGTGCATGGACATGCGTGTGTGTGAGAGAGAGATAAGGACCACTCATGACACAATGAACTTAAGGTAATAATTATATTTTGGTTAGCATGGTTTGTTAATTGAAATAAAAAAAAATTGAAAGGCCAATATGGATATGGTTAAGACATTTTGGCAGACCTTATTATATAGTTTATAATTTTAAAATTAAAAAAATATTTTGAATATTCTTTTGTGCAATTTATAAAATTGAGTAAAACAAACATGCTCTTCCTTCTATATGGTTTTAATAACTAAAAAACTTAATAAAAATTATTTTCAAACCTAGAGTTTATTTTATTTCTAGCACTAAATGTGATACAGGTATAATTAAAGCTATGGGGATCGAGGTTGAGATCTTGCCATAGTTTTTATTTCACAATCCTCATTCCACTTTCAATAAAATGATAAATAGGCCATACTCAAATACATAAAACTCAAATCTATACAAATTCTTGATGCTATGAGTTTCATTTATATACTTCTAAAAATACATGCAACTGTATCCTCAAAAATTTGAAACCAATATTTCTAATTTTGACCATTCCAAATAATCAATTACTCATTTTGAATAAAAGTTCCTCAAACATTTTAGTAAAATGTTTAATAAAGAAAAACCACTCTATCAAAATTGATCATTTATATACTCTGCATTATATTCAATAAGTTTTTTCAAATTTCAAAACCCTAATGTTCAATTTTCATATATATATGATATGGACCACTTCAGACACAATAAACTTAAGATAATAATAATTATTTTTTTATTTATCATCCTTGCTTTTCATAGTTATCTTTCTCTATGGCCCCATAGTCAGTTTATTATTTATACTCTACTCTAATTTTTTATCATAATTTTTGTTATACTTAGTTTATTATATTATTTAGTTGGTATTTACTACATACTTATTTTAAACAAACAAGAAATTGATTTCTTCTGAGAAATAATGGCATGCAAAATACTTACTTTAAATAACACACAAAGAATAAAATAAATTATATTATTGGTTGGTCTTTACCACATACTAATTTTAAACAAACAAGAAACTAAATTCCTCTAACAACCAATGACATGCAAGATACTTCCTTTACATAATGCACAAAGAATAAAATGAATAAATGGAATAGATCCTCATGATCATTTTAACTATAATTTTTACTAACCCAAAAATACCCATTTCATAAATTTTGAGAACATATCAACCTTTTATCACATGTGTGAATGGAATAATTGTGTGCAATCAAAATGAGTGAAAAAAAAAAAAAAAAAAAATCATTTTTTTTAGGAAATTTTTTGTAAATATATACAAAATTTCTAAGAAAATCAACATGGATAGTGTTTTTAGCAAATATCTTTAAACAAATACTTTTTAGAAAACCTATTATTATATTTATTCATTATAAGATAGACAATTGTGCATGCAAACAATTTCTCCCAGTCTTTAGAACCAAAAAAACACAAATCCATACCTTCTAATCATAAGGAAACCATCTTAGAAATTGTCTAAACCTTCATTTCCAACTTCTCATCCCTATATTTTGACTACTAAACTTTGCTTTCACCTATAGCTTGCATAAATGACTAAATTTTTTGATAAACTATCACATATGTAATCGAGAAACTTACATTAATCTCGTGGGTGATGTTTTAGACCAACATTGAATATTTCCTTGGGGCCCCTCAATATGTTGATGCCAATTCACTAAAAAATGAGGTAAGATCTAAACCTCGATCCTATAGCATCAATTTCACCTACACCGCATTCAATGTTAGAAATAAAATAAACATTAGGTTTGAAAATTATTTATTATTAATTTTTTTAGTTATTAAAATCATATAGAAGGAAGAGCATGTTTGTTTTACTCAATTTTAACAAATGGCACTAAAAATATTCAAAACATTTTCATAGTTTTAAACTTATAAACTATATAATAAGGCCTATCAAAATGTCTTAGCCATATCCATAATTAGTCTTTCAAAAAAAATTATTTCAATTAACAAACCATGCCAACCAAATTATAATTATTACATTAAGCTTATTGTGTCCTAGGTGGTCCTTATCATATATATATACACATACATACATACATACATACATACATACTTATCGATTCTAGACTAACTAATACATGTCTCGTATAATTTCCTAGTGAATTAGAACCATACATGCATAATAATTGTGGTAAATTTGTGTTCCAAAATAGGGTTGAGTATAATTTATAAGGTGATTCAAAACACATGTATAATAAATTATATAAAATTGAGGCTATTTGACCTATGTCTTTTTTACATAATTATCCATTTTCAAGATTAAAAAAAACTACTTATAGCCTTTTGGCTATAAATAGCCTCTAAAATTTTCTTTGTCACTAGGGGGATTGTTTTATTTGCATACATTAAAGAATCACATTTTTTTTGAATTGTATTGGTGGATGTGAAATTCCCATGTCAATTAATTCGCTTAGGCAAAACATATAGTACCTAGCACAAGCAAGCACTAATAAAAGTGGCCACAATTAGAATTGAAACATATTAAACCCACAATCAACATATTTATTTTGGAACTATGATCAAGAAGATTACATGTGTCTAAATAATTTTTTTAAGAACTGCATGAGATAGCGTGACATTTTCCATTAGTGCAAATTTATTTGATAACAAGGAAGACACATAGTATAATTAAACATATAATAAATGTATCATTGTAATTGAAAGATGAAATATTAGTGTTTATAGGGAAATATAGTAAAATAGATAGGATTAAAAAATAATTATGTAGTAATTAAATGGAAATTTGAATAAAAGTAGCATATGCTTAGCATAAAGTTAATTGGAAAAGTATTTTGTTATGAAAAATGTATTGGAAGAAGTAGAGTATGAATGTTGTTGATATAGTGTTATAAGCATATATGGACTTTACCCAAGCCAAAATTACTTTGTGGTCTTCGTACATCATGACTTTGTTGGTTTACCATATGTCCCTATGCATAATTTTGTTGGTGGACACCCTCATATTTTATGGTTCCACTTTAGTGTTATGTCACTTAGGACTTTGATGAATCACAAACATAACCACACATGCACGCACACACAAAAACACACTCATATATATACATATATCCATAGTCTGAGGACTCGACCACATATTAAAGTGGAATGAATAATTTTAATGGATTAATTCATACCTATTTAATCATTATAATTATGGCTTGTTTGTTTATTATATGCATGTTGTGACACTCAAATTTGGTCACAAATACTTGATAATGTCAGTTTTGACCTACATTTACTTTAATTGACTTGAGTACTTAATTTGGACCTATTTCACCACCTCATTCTATCCTAAGTACTTGTATGGACTTATCCCTTTCTAAGTTATTGTTTTACACTATAATAAAAGTTCTTAATCACTAAAAACCTTTGTATACATCTGTATGGACATTTAAATTTCTAAAATCAAGTGCCACCCTACCTAGGATAGAATCACCTTGTACAAGACAAGACTGATGTCTTTTCCCTTGATAACAAATATTTTTCAAAGTTAACCCCTCTCTTATAGGTTGTTCCATATTTTTAGGATAGGTAGCATGAGGTTTCACCCATTTGGATTGCTATAAATGCACCTTTAAGTCACTTTTTAATTTTATATTACTTGGCAATCACTATTAAAACACACTTACACTATTACACACTAAATAAAGCTTCTCCATTCTTTCAAAATATGATTCTAATCACTTGAATCAACCTTTATCCAAGTCACAAACATATTACATTTGAGTCAAGTAAAGCATCATTAAATATTCAAGTCATCTCTAGATACATACATGTAGCAAAATGAGCACTATTGCACTAAGCACTCTAAGTGGGAGAACTATGTGGGCTTGAATTTTCTCTTTAGAGTATTGGATATGTAAGTAATGTTCAATCATCATAGGGATGATCAGGATCAATTCATCCCATTACGCTTCTCCCATTTGTTTTACAAGTGTTTAGCTATTACAAGCCCTATTAGGGTTTTAACTTTGAATAAGTCATTTTTAGGTCATTTGTGCATAATTAAAGGCCAAATTCATACACATGGGCATATTTCAAGCAAGCAAAGGTAATTGTGTTATCAGTTTCCTATTTTTTAGTGCAAGTCAAGATTGACCCACATAGGACAATAGTGGTAGTTGATCCTAACCTTTTCTAGTTGGTTCTATCATAAAATAGTGAGAGCTTTATTTTAGTTAGATGCGTATAATTAGCTCTGATTTGATTAGTTCTAGTCATGTATAATCAACCTACAAGAAAAAATATCTAAGTCTTCTTTGTGGTTTTTAGTATTTTCTTTCAATCTACTAATTACAAGTTATTTGCATCATTTTAGTATTATTCTATTCATTTCATATTAATTAGAGTTAATACATCAATTAATTATATATTTTGATAAAACAATAGGTGCAGATGTGAAATGGAATATGAAGCAAACAGTATATGTAAATGGGTCCATAGACTTTGAATAGTCATTGGGAGGACCAATAAACTCTGTGAATGACCTCACCCCGTGATCAACTAATGTCTAACAAGTGTCACACTTCCATTATACTTCAACAAGACCATAATGAACTCCATGAATTATGTCACCCTATGACTAATAAGCCACTACCACCTGTCACATGTTCATTGAATGTAGCAAAAATATAAAAAGTAACTCCATGAGAATCAAGTAATTGAAGGCTAAAATTTGGATCACAATGCATAACACATGATGGCCACAGGGTCATAGGGTTGTTTTATATCTTAAGTGAGGTATGAAAACCCATTAGAGTATTAGATCCAACTTATATTTTGGTCACACCCACCTTAAGCCTTGGATATAATATAGAGGGGGGAACAATTAATATATAAGTATAAAGGGTTTGTTAATTATTCAATTACAAATCCTAAAGTGAACATTATTTCATATACATATATTAAAGTGTAAATAATGTAAAATTATGTCCCCTTTAGAGTTTACACATAACGTAGAGTGGTCATGAAAGAATTATGCTATTAAATTTAAAGTAGTATCTTTTAATATAATAAAATGAACTAGAGACTTTAAAATATTAATGGATGGCTAAAAATTCAAAGTAAATGTTACCACATGTTGCATCATTTTTGAATTCCTATGAATCTACAACATGATGACAAGTAGTGATAGTTTTAAAATTTAGCAGTAAGTCAACAAAGTTTCTCCATCATATATGGGGCAACATCATAGTGTGTACTGAGGCCACAAAGTTTGATGTGCATTAGGTGTTCAATGCGGACCTATTATTTATTTAATCACACTTATAATCTTAAAGTGTCTATTGTGGCATATACAATGCACATTTTTGTGTGACCAAAATTTTCCTTTCTATTGAATTTGACTTTATTTAACCAAAATATTCCATGTGGCCTCTTTTCATTTGACACAAAATTACATTGCTACAAGGTCCTTATTTGTTGATTGTGGCATGTCGTGGACCCTTTATCTTATCCATTTTAATTTATATTCATTTTCATGCCCAAACATGACATTTTTTAGTTGGTTGCATGTTTATTGATGAGGCCTCATTTTTTTAATATTGTATGGACCCATTACTCAATTGATGTTTCTTTATCATCCTCACACATCCACTAGTTCCATGTAAATAAATAAATAAAGTGGCCCCAATTATAACACATATTAAAACATAGGCAAAACAATACTAATTAAAATTTTGATCACATAATAAGACATGTGGTGGCACTCCATTACACATGATATCATGGACCAATGGTTTGGGAATTTGATCTACAATGATCTATACGTGGACTCATTATTTTATAAATTCTGCTTAAATGATCTTCACGCTTTACCTTTGGTACTTGTGAATAATAAACATGTGATCAATTTTATATCAAAAAAATGTGATCACATATACTAATAAACAAATGAACAACTTAAATGAGATATGAGATCCAAGATCCAAGATCCAAGATCCAAGATCCCACACACAACAATCAATTAGATATCATAGGTAACAAAGTAGGATTCTTAGGTCAATGGGGATCTCTATATGGATATGTTTAAATATAAATTTTAAAATTATAAGTCAATAGGTCTAAAAAATTCATAAGTGGTACAAGGACAAAAGGTTTTTGGCATCAAAGGTGAGTTGGAAATATTAAAATAAAGAGATGTACATGAAATAAGATCTTGGGATCACTGTTGGAGATACAATCATTGAGAGGGGGGATGAATTAGTGTCCTTATAAAATTTTACTTTCACTTCAATATATCTTCTAATCATTCATCAATCAAAATCACCATATGAGAGTATCAAATACTATAGCAACATAGTAATGAAAATATACACATATCTAGTATGAACACATCATATATGTGGGAAACCCTCATGGAGAATAAAACCCACTAACCATAGCTTGGACAAATAGTCATATAAAGAAATGAATCAAATTTAGTTGAGCAACCACTCAACTTGGAGCACCAACCCTAGTCTATCAATCAACCAATTGATAGAGTATTTTTCAAGCACCCACTTGAAAGGAAGCACCAACTCCCTTAGTGAATCAACACCAACTCAGCCACCTCTTGACGAAGCACCCATTTAGTCAAGTAGACTTCTCCCTTCCATCTTTGTCCTTGTTGCAATTTTTAAAATATTATGGTCCACTTTATGATCTCTCCTTGTCCTATGATATTCATACACAACTATATATTTCATCTCTACATATTACTCACCTTCTCTTATGATGACAAGTCCAATATACTTAGATTTCTAACACATCTTTGCTATTTTATGATAGCCTCATAGATTCTTCTCTACTTCTCTTCTTGGTATCTTTCATTTGTAGACCTCTACCATTATTTTTGATGTTTAGATCATAGGAATAAATCACATGATTCCATGGTATGTATTTCTATTAATCTTGACATCCTCTGCTCTTATCTTCTATCTTGATATTCAACTTCTCTATCTCTCGCTTATCCACTCACATTAATTATGCCTATTAGGCCTTATTCTTATACAAGTCACTTGCTCTCACACACCTTGGTTATACATACACACACAATTTAATTTACCTTAAAAGAGGTCTTATAAAATATTCCAAACATGAATCAACTAATACATTAGGCCAACCATAAATTAATATGATAAATTCTCTTTTAGGCCTTAAGGAGACCTAATTCAATTAGGCTTTCATTAGAGCACATTATAATTTGTCTTTCTTGAAACTCTTCCAAAATACACACACAATAATATCACTTAAAATATAATTAAAATATAGCTTAAAAAAATTTAATTTATATCCACAGCACCTTTTAGGTCCAACTATTACTTGAACCTCTTCTCAAAACATTATTCACAATAGGCTCGTGCATACCCAGAAAGTCTGTTTTGAATAACTGAATCATAAACACCATTTTGACAAAAAAACATGGAAAAAATAACATATAAAAAATATAAATGACCTTATTATCATAAATATGTGATTTATACTTCACAACTCAAGGCAAAAGGACTCAAACCCTTCTCTGTAAATAGCTCACTCAGAACGACCAACTAGCCTTAAAACATAGTCATGGAAACTTAAACTTATGACACATAAAAGCACACACTAAAGTACTTAAAATGCATGAATATGATCCTAAAAAATCCTTATAAAAATATATAATATAAATAACATAATCTATAATGTCAATTATTGATCGTGAAGACCAATTTGTTGATCTTCTCTCTCACAAACGTCACTCAACCAGACAAGTCATTTTAGCTTCAATGTTTCAACCTCTTAAAATGAATTACATGATTATTTAAAGAATGGATACTACATAAAAGTCCCAAAAAAAAACATAAAGTACATTATATGCTTCCACTTTAGACATAGAGTCTTAAACTCATCATTGTTACTTGCTTACCCAAAATTGCCAGTTTGCCTTGAAGACCAGTCATGGTGATTTTGACCTTCAACACCTATATGACAATTTATAGATACTCATGATGTATGTGGATTATATTATGATATAATTAAACCATTATCATATATAAATATTATTTTCCCCAAAAAAATATCACTCATTTTTGGAACAACATATGAACTATTTTGGTCGTACAGACCAAAATCCTCTCTTCCCTTTGCAAAAATTGTTTTGTGCATTCAAATTCTTCATTATTCAAGCTTTTTATAAATCTATAGACTCTACAAGATTGAATCTATGGTCTCTATAGGCTTAAAACTATGAACTCCACAAGCCTCAAAACTATGAACTCTACAGGTTGGTTTCTCATTTCTACGAACTCTCTCAGATCTATGAACTCATTTATACGGACTCTACAGGTTGGTTTCTACGAAATATGCAGGAAATAAATAGGTTATCATCACTTAGGCATTTTTAAATCAGGAAGTTTGAAGGGGTCTTCCAAGTTTCCTTGCAAAGGGTGCTTACTTGCCAAAGTAGATCGTTGCAAAAAGTCTGTAAGATAGTTTTGGGCTCAAACAGCCCTTGTGGAGGGCAGGCGGGGAGCAAGTGAACCATCTTTCAAGACCCTGAAGGGCAAGTTCCCTCTAGGAAAGATCAAACCTCAAAGATTATCGAAAGCCACCACGTGTCTCATTATAACTCAGTGGAGCGTGACAAGTGTTTGCATCCGCATTTTAGTTTTTAATAAGTTTCAAAGCTTAATATGATAAGCTTCTCTCAAAGTTTAGCGAAAGCTACCAAGTGTCATCTGCCAAGGCCTATTATAATTTTATTCTAAATATGGTAGAAGTCACTATGTGTCCCTGGTAAAACATAGTGGAAGCTGCCAAGTGTCAACATCTACAGCTTCTTCCTTTTAATTGAGTAAGGACTGTGGTGGGCCCTAGGTGAGTTGCAAAGTAAGTGGAGTACACCAAGTGTCATCATCCATGTGAATCCAAATGAGCCCCAAATGTTTCTATAGTGTTTCCAAAATCTCATCAAAAGCTACCACATGTCCTCTTTTGTAGGACTCTCAAAAGGTATCTAAAGCTTCACAGAACATGCCATGTGTCCTGTTAAAACTCAGCAAAGCGCGACAAGTGTCTACGTCCACATTTCAAGTTTACTATATAGCTTATTTCAATAAGATTCTCTAAGAGTTACATGGAGGGAACCACATGGAAACTACATAAGGTTTTAATATGTGTTTCTTCAAATCAGCGAAAGTCACCATGTGTCCTTTGTAAAGCCTGGCAGAAGCCGCCAAGTGTCCTCGCCTATTTCACAGTGGAACACGCCACGTGTCACTTGTTGAGATCAATGAAAAGTGGGCAAAGCAAATGGAAAAGACATGAAGGAATTGATAAGAAGGATGATGGACCTAAAGACATCAAATTTAGGACACACAACTAGCCATTGGCTTTCAAATGATGATGGACCCGAAGACATCAAATTTGTGGAAATGAAACAGTTGTTGATCCTTGCAGGCTTAAGCGTAGACCCGAATGCATTCAAAGGCCTTAAGGCCAAGGGAAAAGACAAAACTAGAAGAGGGAAAAGATAGCTTGAGGGCTCTAATTGTAGTAGGAAAGTAGAAAGACTGAAAATATTTATGCAGTAGTTATTCCAGTAGGTGGAACAGTTCACTAGGTAGATATTTGAGCCTACAAATATTGAAGGCATGGCATGTTTGTCTCCTTTGGAATAAAGGTGAGGTGGACAATTGCACAGACATCAGAGGGGATAGACTAGATGATCTACACTCAAGAAAAGACATATTAGATGAATGGACACGCCATAGTTAAAGCAAGACACTATTCTTAGCATGGCCCTCCAGGCAGAACTGAGGGCACATTGAAGGCATTGACTATAGCATGGGTTGTCCCATGGGAAAGAGTGCCAAGCATTACTTGGTTGTTATACATTGTAATTTCTCTCATTATGCAAAAGAGATCTTTTAATTACCAGAAGCAAAACTCTGCCCAAATTGAAAGGCATTACTAAGACTTTGAGCTCAGATTGTTTATCATATTTCTTTGTTTAAATCAGAAAGCAAGTTACTTTCAAACTTTGTGTTGTTATAACTTGTATCATTCTAAGATATTTTTCTTATGTCTATTTCTTGAATGTATTCTTGTTTATTTAATTTAACAAGCAGAGCTAGTGGAAGTGATAAGGAAGGTGTCCTGAAGCCAGTTACTTTCAGACTTTGTGCTATCATAGTTGTCTTCAGTGTGTGGTTATTTTTTGTTCTTGTGTAAAGGATATTGGGATGAATTTGTGCCCTCATTATCCTTCATATTTCACTCTTGGGTATTCAAGGTGGAGACTTTGTTCTACATCTCAGTCTGTTGGTTACTATGCCTTTGGTTACCAGTTACTTGTCACTACCTAAAATAACTTCTGTTGTTCCCTGCAAGAACACTTCTAAAAGAAGAGAAGTGCCTTCAGTGTTTTCACCAGGATTTTCTCCTTTGTTTGTGAAAATCATCTCTAAAAAAAAAGAGATGGATGGTGTATCCTACCCTTGAGTGTTATTTTTTGCATATATGTATATATAGTATATAGCGCATCATACTTATAGGGAACTTCCCCTTGATGAGAGGAGAGATTTGTCCCCTGTTGATGTAGTTAACCTGCACACCTAGCCGACCAATCTCCCTATGATGTGGTTGAAGAGACCTATTTTGCTCACTAGTTAGCTGGTTGACAAAATATTCACCCAACAAATATAACATGGTCAAATGGAAATATTGGTCTTACAGACCAATCTCACAATCTTGTATCTTATTATCTCACCTAAACCAAATAAGTCAACTTATGAGCAATATTTTCATCATATCCACTGACCTCCAAAAAATATATCCAACATGATCATGTCTTAAAATTATTTAAAAATTTCTCCATTCACTTGGATTCATCCCTAATCCATGATAACACATCCCTAATCACCTTCTCACTTTTGCTTGGGTTTCTCACTATTTGCACCATTAGGCTTGTTAGTGGTAGATTGTCTTAAATTACTAGTTTATCACACCTAAGGTATATAACCTAACAAAAAACCACCATGAAAACAAACTAAAATTATCAAACTTTATCCTCCATCCATTTAGCATCTTTGACTTAGTCAACTCTAACTATTATAACAAATATCTGAGAAATAAGGCCTTTCCTACAGGGTCCACTCAATCACTTGACAAAAAAATCACACTTGGATGTGCCTGGGAGAGTTGAATACAACCTAAAATCACTTATTTATCTATTCCATTCCATTTTGAGTGATTTTGATCAACATCTTTCACATCAATTCATTGTTAGGGTTTTAGAGAGGGTTAACACTATTTTTGGTGTTAACGATTGCTCATAAAAGATTACCCCTCATTTTCAAAAATAATTATAGGAGATATTATATAGGACCCTTACCCATCTCTCATTAATAGCTTAAATCCTCATGTAGATGTTGCACATGCCAACAAACACTTGAAAAACCTTCTCAGGTTGACAACTCTTCATCCTATGTACTTCGAGAGATCTTAAAACATTTTTTCTTTCCTTAACCTCCAAATTTTGACCTAAAACTTCATGCACATGATTAAAAAAACTTGAATAAACTTTTTCAATGTTCACCTACTCACATATGCCTTGGAAACTGATCCTAATAGCTCATTTGGCCATGCTCTCACCATCTTGCTTTCTACACCTAAGTCTTTACACCTTATTAGGTCTTGAATTGGCCTTCAAACCTATTTTTAATATATAAATACCTCACTCACATGCTCAAAAAACATATCACATAATCAAACAATACCAATCATCCTTCTTATGTCTTGATAATAGCTAATGATGCCTCATTAGACTAGGTAGGGTCTATAAATGGTCTAGTTGTAGACTAGATCTGTAGGTCATACTTATATAGGCTCACCTTGAGATTATAATGAGTGATCCAACACCTTATATACATGATCAAGTAACCTCATACATATTATTATGCCTCCTTGTATCCATTTCATCAAACCACCATGATCAAACCTCCTTATTAGGACTTTACATGCCATGACTACTGCCATAACTAGGCTTCTCAAGCACTTGTCCTTAAAAACCTGCCTTATAACACTTATAATGTCTTCTAAACCTAAATATCAATACCATACAATCCAAATAACTTATTACATGCCTAATCTCTCTCACTTCACCATCAAACATGTGCATACCTTCTCACAAGGTATAGATAAGGCTTTACAAGACACTTTGATAACTTAACTTGTTCCTCCCACATCATGAACTTAACACAAAATCAACAAAGTAAATATAAGACAATTGGACCTTTAAATTTATCTCATATGGAAATCACTACATACCTTTAATGCTCATAAACTTGTCACAACATACACTACCAGTTGGCCCTGTTCATCTAAACACCATGATCATCTAGACATCAATCTCATTCAACATGATTACTCACCATGCATCTTAACCAAATGCACTTAAACATCAATGACAACACACTTTGAAATTAATGATATCATCTTGACATCAATGACAACACTATGCCAACAAACTCTCCCTTTGTCATTGATGGCAAAACACATTATAGTCTGATCAATCTCTTCTCCCCTAATATGGTAAATCTTCATGAATTTTCTCCCCCGTTGACACTAATGACAAAGGGTCTTCCAAAAACATATATCTTATCCTTGGACCTAAACTTAAAGAAATCATACAATCAAATTTTGACCAAATACTCACCTTAAGCTCATACCAGTTGTTGTAGATAACTTCTAAAATCCTTGAGTTTATCCTCAAGAAATCATGCCTCTTATGTCATCTACATTTGAGCTAAATTTCATATAGATCTCCATCTCAAATTTTGATTAATATCCCTAGATATCTAACATCAACCTCAACTTTTAACTTTCACATATTTACCTTGATCCTTTAAATCACAAAGCTAACAAGCTCCCCCTATGTCCATACTTTCCTTTTGAGTCATATAAAGAATAAACATATTTTCTGGCCTCCTTCATGATTGATTAGATCTTTCAACCTTTGTTTACACCATACAGACTTCTATTATCATCCTCTTAGATCCATAAGACGTTTTTGATCCATCTACAACATGGCAATCCTTCTTGTATTAGTTCACTATTCATTAGGTCTATACAACACCTAGTTCACTATCTTCTAGACTTTTATCTTGTTTGAACACCTTCACCTCATATAACCAGAGCATACTGAGCATATAGACTTGTGATACATGACCCAAAGGTCATTTTTAAATGCCTAGAGTAATCATACTCAATGCCTATGAGCATAAAACATCTCTATAATCAATGCTTATCCACCATGTCTATTAGGTCTATCTGAAATCAAAGATATTGTTCCAAGGGAACAATCTAGTCATCCATGTTAGAGTAGAGATCACTCATGTCATGTCCATATGGTATCTCATTTGTTTTTTTGCATCAATCTATCAACTAGGTTTGAACTTACATGCTTCATTATGACATACCTTTGTCATACCTTATCTTCTTCATAATTGTCTTCTTCATAATTATGCAAACTAAGACTATACAACATGTTCCTTGGTCCTCTATGACCTTAAGGTCATCTTGATGCACATAGAAAACTCAAATAACTCTCACAATTAGCTCAAAAAATAGACTCATGAAACATATCAAAAATCATTTTCTTCCTTAAACCAAACATATATCAATCAATGCAATAACTACACAAAGAAAGATCATACAAAATTACACAACCATGTTTCCCCTTTGTCTTCACAACTTGCTCACAATATGAATCAATAGTACACGCATACCACCTCCAACATAGATTAAGCACCTTGTTACCAATACCAAATATCCACATAGATCAAGCTTAACTACAACCAAATATAAAAAAACTTACCTCTCAACATGCCAAAATACCATACTTCCAGCTCAGACTCAATAACATGTATTCATA
Source organism: Torreya grandis (assembly GCA_037957365.1). Taxonomy (NCBI): domain Eukaryota; kingdom Viridiplantae; phylum Streptophyta; class Pinopsida; order Cupressales; family Taxaceae; genus Torreya; species Torreya grandis. Next base: position 2,605,352 of record JARHVA010001068.1, read on the forward strand.
ACTTCTTGACATACAACACCTATCAAAGCTCAAAAATTATCTACCATGCTTCCACTTACATATGAATGTCTCCATGAAACCTAATGGAGCCACCTCTTCTATATGAAACTAGAACAACATAAATTCAAGAGATTCCCAAATCTCCATACTCTCACAAGACTGAGTATTCTTCAATGTCCTTCTAGACTTGATTGTCAACTCATGATTGACTTTTGACTTGGCCTCTTCATCATATTTATTCTTATCAATCAATTCTTTATTCTTAATTATTTGATCAAACACATGAGAACCAAGACCTTTCTTGTCTCCTGACATGTGGATTGAGCAACCACTATCTATACTCTAAGATTTCATAGAATCTCATTCTTTAGTCATCATTCTATCAGTACCATCATTCTTTGGTAAACCTTCATTATTATCAAGATAAACACTATCATCATCACAATCCATGCTTGTGATTCTTAGGATCACTTCAGGCTATTAGGCCTATCTCAAAGGACCTGCTCTGATACCAATTGTTGGAGATACAATCACTGAGAGGGGGGTGAATCAGTGTCCTTATAAAATTTTACTTTCACTTCAATAGATATTCTAATCATTCATCAAGCAACATCACCATATGAGCAATATCAACTAGTTTAGAAACATAGTAATGATAATATACACATATAAAGTATGGACACATCATATATGTGGGAAACCCTTATGGGGAATAAAACCCACTGATCATAGCTTGGACAAACAATCCTATAAAGCAATGAATCAGATTTAGTTGAGAACCCAATAAACTTGGAGCATCAAACCCAGTCTATCAAGCACAAAATTGATAGAGTATTTAACAAGCACCCACTTACAAGGAATCACCAAATCCCTTAGTGACTCAGCACCAACTCATCCACCTCTTGACCAAGCACCCACTCAGTCAAGTAGACTTTTGCCTTCCATCTTTGTCCTTGTTGCAATCTTTAACAAATAATGGTTCTCTTTCTGATCTCTCCTTATCCTATGATCTTCATACATAGTTATCTATTTCATATTATTTACCTTCTCTTATGATCACAATTCTAATATACTCAGATTTATAACACATCTTTGCTCTTCTATGATAGCCTCATAGATTTTGCTCTACTTTATTACTATCTTTCATTTATAGACTTATACCCTTATTTTGATGTTCATATCATAGGAATAAATCATATGATTTCATGGTATGTAATTATATTCATCTTGACATCCTATGATCTACTCTTATAGCTTGATATTTGACTTTTCTATCTCTTGCTTATCCACTCACTTTAATTAGGCCTATTAAGCCTTGTTCTTATACAAGTCAATTGCTCTCACACACCTTGGTCATCCATACACACTTGAAAACTTATATTACCATTATAATAGGTCTTATAACATGTTCCAAACATTAATAAACCAATATGTTATGTTATCCAAAACTTAATAGACCGAATTTTCTTTTAGGCCTTAAGGAGACCTAATTCAATCAGGCCTTCATTAGAGCACATTACACTTTGTCTTTTTTAGAATGCTTAAAAAATCCACACACGATAGGATAAATTCATATATAAATTTAATATACCTTATAAAACTTAATTTTATGTCCACAACACCTTTTAGGTCCAACCACTACTTGAACCTCTTCTCAAAACACTATTCATAATAGGCCTGTGTGTACCTCGAAAGTCTATCTTGAATAATTAAAGCATAAAAACCATTTTTACAAACAACAATGGAAAAATTTAACATATACACAAGATACATGACATTATGGTCATCACTATGTGATTTATAATTCACAACTCAGGGCAAAAGGAATCAAACCTTTCTCTTCAAATAGCTCACTCAGAAATGCCAACTAGCCTTAAAACATAGTCATGGAAACTTGAACTTATGACACCTAAAGGAACATAATAAAGTAATTAAAATGAATTTATATGATCCTAAAACATCATTATAATAAAATACAACAAAAATATCATAATATCTAATGTCAATTATTGGTCGTGCATACCAATTTTTTTGATCTTCTCTCTCAAAGACCTCACTCAGCTAGACAAGTCATTTTGGCTTCAATTTTTCAACCCCTTACATTGTATTGAAATATTATTGAAATCATGGATAGGACATAAAATTACCAAAAAATAACATTGATTACATTATATTCTTCCACTTTGGGCATAGTGTCTTAAACTCATCATTTTGTTTACCCATAACTGCTAGTTTGCCTTAAAGACCAGTCATGGTGATTTTGACCTTCAACACCTATATGACCATTTATAGATAATCTTGATGCATGTGTATTATATTATGATATCATTATACCATTATTATATATAAATATAACATGGTAAAATGGAAATATTGGTCTTCCATACCAATCTCACAACATTGTATCTTATTGTCTCATCCGAACTAGACAGGTCAACTTATGAGCAATATTTTTTATATCCATTGACCTAAAAAAATTATATCTAACATGAAAATTTATTAAAATTATTTAATAATGTCTCCATTCACTTGTATTTATACCTAATCCATGATAACACATCCCTAATCACCTCACTTTTGTCTGGGTTTATCATTGTTTACACCATTAGGCCTGTTAGTGATAGGTTGTCTTGGATGATTAGTTTAACACACCTGAAGGATAAAAACTAACCAAAAAACACCATGAACACAAACTAAAATTCTAAAACTTTTTCCTCCATCTATTTATCAACTTTGAACTCATCAACTCTGACTATTATAACAAATCTTTGAGAAACAAGGCCTTTCCTATAGGGTGCACTCACTCACTTGACAAACCAATCACACTTGGAGGTGCTTGGGAGAGTTGAATACAACCTCAAATCACTTATATATCCATGCCAATCCATTTTGAGTATTTTTGATCAACATCTTTCACATTAGGTCATTGTTAGGGTTTTAAAGAGGGTTAACATTATTTATGGTATTAACAATTATTCATAAATGATTGTCCCTCATTTTCAAAACTAATGCATATATATCATATATAGGACCATTCCCCATATCTCCTTAATAACTTAGGTCCTCATGCAAATGCTACATGTGCCAATGAACACTTGAAAAACCTTCTTACGTAGATAACTCTTTATCATATACACTTCGAGAGACTTTAAAACATTTTTTCCTGCCTTAACCTTTGATTTTGAACTAAAAATCCATATACACAATTAAAACAACTTGAATCACCTTTTTCAATTTCACCTACTCACATATGCCTTAGAAATTGATCCTAATACCTCATTAAGCCATGCTCTCACCATCTTGCTTTCTACACCTGAGTCTTCACACCTTATTAGGTCTTGAACAGACCTTCAAACCTATTTTCAAGCTATAAATTATTCACTCACATTCCCACATAAAATCACACATTCTCAAATAATTTCAATCATCCTTCATATGTCTTGATAATAGCTTATGATGCCTCATTATACCAGGCAGGGTCTAGAAATGGTCTAGTTGTAGACTATATATGTAGGTCCTACTTATGTAGGCTCACCTTGAGATTTTTATGAGTGATATAATACCTCATATACCTATTAAAGTAACCTCATACAACTTATTATTCCTCTATTCATCCATTTCATCAAGCCACCATGCTCAAACCTCCTCACTAAGACTTTGCATGCCATGACTAGTGCCATAACTAGGCTTCTCAAATACTTGTCCTTAAATACCTAACTTATAACACTTATAAAGGCTTCTACACCTAACTCTCAAACCCATACAATTACAAAAAACTTCTTACATTCCTAATCTCACTCACTTCATAATGCTAACTACACATACCTTCTCACAAGGTCTAGACAAGGCTTTACAAGACACCTTGATGCCTTAACCTATTCTTTCCACATCATGACCTTAACACAACATCAACCAAGAAGATAAAAGACACTTGGACCTTTACCTTTATATCATATGGAAATCACTACATACATTCAATGCTCATAAACTTGTCACAACATACACTGCCAACTGGCCTTGTTCATTTAGACACCATGCTCATCTAGACATCATTCATTCATCATGATTATTCACCATGCATCCTCAATAGATTCATCTATACATAAATGACAACACACTTTGACATTAATGATATCATATTGACATCAATGACAACACTATGCCAACAAACTCCCCCTTTGTCATTGATGGCAAAACACATTATAATATGATCAATCTCTTCTCCCCTAGTCTAGTAAATCTTCCTTCATGAACTTTTCTCCCCCTTTGACATTAATGAAAAAGGGTCTTCCAAAAATTGCTCTCTGATCCTTGGACCAGAAATTCAAGAAATCATACAATGAAATGCAAACCAAATAATCACTTTAGGCTCATACCAGTTGTTGTAGATAACTTTCAGAATGCTTGAGTTGCTCCTCAAGAAATAATGCCTCTTATGCCATCTACATCCGAACTAAATTGCATACAGAGCTCCATCTCAAATTTTGATTAATATATTTAGATATCTAAAATCAACCTCAACTTTTCCTTCATACTGACTTGAATGTTCACATATCTACCTTGATCCTTTAAATCACAGAGCTAACAAGCTCCACCTATGACCATACTTTCCTTTTGAGTCACATAAAGAATAACAATCTTTTCTAACCTTCTTCGTGCTTGATTTGACCTTTCATTGCTTTTTCACACTATAAATAATCTTATTATCATCCTCTTATCTCCATAAGACATTTTTGATCCATTTACATCATGACAATCCTTCTTGTATTAGTTCACTACTCATTAGGTCTGTAGAACACCTAGTTCAATATTTGCCAAATTTTTATCTTGTTTGAATACCTTCACCTCATACAACCATGGAATATTGAGCATATATACCTTTGATACATGATGCAAAGGTAATTTTTAAATGCCTAGAGCAATCATACTCAATGCCTATGAGCATAAAACATCTCTATAATCAATGCTTGTCCACCATGTCTATTAGGTCTATTTGCAATCAAAGATATTATTATAAGGGAACAATATAACCCTCCATGCTAGAGAAGAGATCACTCATGTCATGTCCATATGGTATCTTAAATGTTCTTATTACATCAATCTGTCAAAAAGGTCTACACTTACATGCTTCTTTATGATAGACCACTATCATAACTTGTCTTCTTAATAATTAAGCAAACTGAAACTATACAACATGTGCCTTGGTTCTCTATGACCTTAAGGTCATGTTGATGCACATAGAACACTCAACTCTGTCTCATAAATAGCTCAAAAAATAGAATCATAAAACATCTCAAAAATCATGTTCCCCCTTAGACCAATCATATATCAATCAATCCAATAACTCAATAAAGAAAGATCATAAATAATTACAAAATCATGCTCCCTCTTTATCTTCACAACTTGCTCACCATATGAATCAATAGTAACCATAGACCACCTACAACACATATTAAACACCTTAGTACCAATACCAAATCTCGACATAGATCAAACTCAACTACAACCAGATATCAAAAACTTACCTCTCAACATGCCAAAAGACCACACTTCTAGTTCAAACTCAACAATATGTCTTCATACCTTCTTGACATAAAACACTTGTCAAATCTCAAAAATCATCCACCATGATTCCAATTACATATGAGTGTCTCCATGAATCCTAATGGAGTCACCCCTTCCATAGGGCACTAAAACAACATAAATTCAAGAGATTCCTAGATCTCCATACTCTCACAAGACTGAGTATTCTTCAACATCCTTCTAGACTTGACTATCAACTTAGGCTTGAATTTTGAATTGGCCTCTTCATCATCCTTCTTATTCTTAGTCAATTCTTCATTATTATTGCTTTGATCAACCACATGAGAACCAAGACCTCTCTTGTCTCATGACATGTGGCTTGAACAACCACTATCTATACTCTGAGCTTTCATAGAATCTTCTTTAGTCATCATTTTGTCAATACCATAATTCTTTGGTAGACCTTCATTCCTATCATGATAAACACTTTCATCATCACAATCCATGCCTATGATTCTTAGTTACACCTTTAGGCTGTTAGGCCTATCTCAAAGGACTTGCTCTGATACCAATTGTTGAAGATAAAATCATTGGAGGGGAGGGGGTAAATCAATGCCCTTATAAACTTTTAATTTCACTTCAATAGATATTCTAATAATTCATCAAGCAACATCACCATATGAGTAATATCAACTAGTCTAGCAACATAGTAATGATAATATATACGTAGAAAGTATGAACACATAATATATATGGAAAATGCTCAAACCCTCTAACCATAGCTTGGACAAACAGTCTTATAAAGCAATGAATAAAATTGAGTTGAGCACCCACTAAACTTGGAGCACCAACCTTAGTCTATCAATCACCCACTTCCAAGGAAGCACCAACTCCCTTAGTGACTTAGTACCAACTCAACCACCTCTTGACCAAGCACCCACTAAGTCAAATAGACTTCTACCTTCCATCTTTATCCTTATTGTAATATTCAATAAATGATGGTCCTCTTTCTAATCTCTCCTTGTCCTCTGATCTTCATACACATCTATATATTTCATCTCTACATATTAGTTACCTTTTCTTATGATCACAAGTCTAATATAATCATATTTCTAACACATATCTGCTCTTCTATGATAGCCTCATAGATTTTGCTTTGCTTCTCTTCTTACTATCTTTCATTTGCAGACCTTTACCCTTATTTTGACATTTATATCATAGGAATAAATGATATGATTCCATGGTATGGCTTTATAATCATCTTGACATCCTCTACCATGATCTTGTAACTTGACATTCGACTTCTCTATCTTTCGCTTATCCACTCACATTAATTAGGCCTATTAGGCCTTGTTCTTATACAAGTCACTTTCTCTCACACACCTTGGTTGGACATACACAGTTGCACACTTTAATTACCCTTAAAATAGGTCTTAGAACTATTCCAAACATGAATCAACTAATACATTAGATCAGCCACAACTTAATATACCAAAGTCTCTTTTAGGCCTTAAGGAAACCTAATTCAATTAAGCCTTCATTAGAGCACATTACACTTTATCTTTCTTAGAACACTTTAAAAAGCCACACAAAATAGGATCACTTAAAAAATAATTCAAATAGACCTTATCCAACTTCACTTTAGATCCACAACACCTTTTATGTGCAACCACTACTTGAACCTCTTTTCAAAACAAAGTTCACAATAGGCCTGTGCATACCCAAAAAGTCTGTCTTGAACAACTGAAGCATAAACACCATTTTACCAAATAACCATGGAAAAAAATCACATATAAAAAATATAAATGACCTTAGGGTGATCACTATGTGATTTAGATTTCACAACTCAGGGCAAAATGACTCAAACCCTTCTTAGCAAATAGCTCACTCAGAACTACTAACTAACCTTAAAACATAGTCATGGAAACTTGAACTTATGATACCTAAAGAAACACACTCAAATACTTACAATGCATGAATATGATATTAAAACATCCTTAGAACAACCTCCAACAAATATCATAAGTTCTAATGTTAACTATTGATCTTACATACCAATTTGTTGATCTTCTCTCTCACAAACCTCACTCAGCCAGAGAAGTCATTTTGGCTTTAGTGTTTAAACCCATTACACTGACTTCCAAGATTCTGTAAAGAATGGATAGGACATAAAAGTCTAAAAAAACATAAAATGAATTAGATGCTTCCAATTTTCACATATGGTCTTAAACTCATCATTGATACTTGCTTACCTAGAACTGTCAGTTTGCCTTGAAGACCAGTCATGGTGATTTTGACCTTCAACACCTATATGACCATTTTTAGTTATTCTTGATGCATGTGGATGATCTTATGAGATTATTAGACTATTTTTAGATAAAATAATAATATGGTCAAATGGATATATTGGTCTAGTAGACCAATCTCACAACTTTGTATCTTACTATGTCATCTAAACTAGATAGGTCAACTTATGAGCAATATTTTCATCATATCCACTGACCTCCAAATCTTCTATCCATAATGAACATGTCTTAAAATTATTTAAAAATGTCTCCATACACTTGGATTCATCCCTAATCCATGATAACACATCCTTAATCACCTTCTCACTTTGGCCTGGGGTTTTCACTGTTTATATCATTAGGCATGTCAGCGATAAGTTGTCTTGGATGACCAATTTTGCACACCTGAGGGCTAGAACCTAACCAAAAACCACCATGAAAACAAACTACAAGTCTCATTCTTTGTTGTCCATTCATTTAACAACTTTGACTTGATCAACTCTAACTGCTATAATAAATCTCTGAGAAACAAGGCCTTTCCTATAAGGTCCACTCACTCACTTGATAAACCAATCACACCGGGAGGTGCCTGGGAGAGTTGAATACAAACTCCAATCACTTAGCTAGTTATGCCAATCCATTCTGAGTAGTTTTGATCAACATCTTTCACATCGAGTCATTGTTAGGGTTTTAGAGAGGATTAACACTATTTTTGGTGTTAACGATTGTTTATAAAGGATTGCCCCTCATTTCCAAAACTATTGATTGGAGATCTTATTCAGGACCCTTCCCCATCTCTTCTTAATAGCTCAGGTCCTTATGTAGATGTTGCATGTTCCAATGAACACTTGAAAAACCTTTTTAGGTAGACAACTCTTCATCTTGTGCACTTTGAGAGATCTTAAAACATTTTTTCTTACCTTAACCTTCAAATTTTGACCTGAAACTTCATGCACGTGCTTAAAACAACTTGATTCACCTTTGTCAATGCTCACCTACTCACATATGTCTTGGAAACTAATCATGATACCTCATTAGACCATGCTCTCACCATCTTGCTTTCTACACCTGAGTCTTCACACCTTATTAGGTCTTGAACTAACCTTCAAACCTCTTTTTAAGCTATCAATTCTTCACTCACATGCTCACATAATCAAACAATGTCAATCATCTTTCATATGTCTTGATAGTAGCTTATGATGCCTCATTAGACCACGTAGGGTCTAGAAATGGTCTAGTTGCAGACTAGATCTGTAGTTCCTACTTTTGTAGGCTCACCTTGAGATTCTCATGAGTGCTCCAACACCTCATATACCTGCTCCAGTAACCTCATATAGCTTCTTATGCATATGTGCATCCATTTCATCAAGCCACCGTGCTCAAACCTCCTCACTAGGACTTTACATGCCATGACTAGTGACATAACTAGGCTTCTCAAGAACTTGTCCTTAAAGACCTGCCTTACAACACTTTTGAAGGCTTCTACACCTAACTCTCAAGCCCATACAATTCCAAATAACTTCTTACATGCCTAAGCTCACTCTCTTCACCATGCTAATTGTACATACCTTCTCACAAGGTCTAGACAAGGCTTTACAAGACACCTTGATGCCTTGACCTATTCCTTCCATGTCATGACCTTAGCACAACATCAATCAAGCACATATAAAACACTTGGACTTGTACCTTTCTATCATATGGCAATCACTACATACCTTCAATGCTCATACACTACCAACTGACCTTGTTAATCTAAACACCATGCCCATCTAGACATCAACCTCATTCATCATGATTACTCACCATGCATCTAGACATCAATGACAACACTATGCCAACACTCGCAAAGCATGAAGGGGCATCATGGGGAACATCTTGTGAAGGAAACATTAGCACCCCTGTTAGGATTATTATCTCAGTTTATAAGTTACAATCAAGTTCGTCTATCATGAATAAAGTGGAACTTTTGAGTAAATGCAAATTTGGTGACCATGAGACTTAAGGTTCACATAGGGTCGTTGTGTATATGTGCATCACTTTTGGGGATCATAATCGTGGCCACCTAGTGAACTAATATTCAAATGTGAAGCCTAGATTTAGGTTAAACCAAGGTGGATGTGGTAATTTTAGGATTTGATAGATTATTGCAGGGTTGCAAATAAAATTAAAGTCATTGATATTTATAAAACAAAATAAACCCAACACTTTAAAAATATAAAAAATAGAATTTATGAAAGTGTTTGTATATAAACTTTCAAACTATAAACACGTTACAAGTTCAATACGTCAAAAAAAATAAAAATAAAAATGATAATAATCTTAATATTTAATACTTATATAACAAACAATAATTATTTATTATCAAATTTATATTAAAATTTATACACGTCAATTTTAAATTTTAAATCAAATTCATTTGAAAATATTACACATCACTTTTTAATTTTAAGTGAATAATTAATTGTTTTATCACAGCTTCATATTCGAATGCGGCAGAGCTAACAAGTTGCAAATATGTATGATTAAGTTTAGATAACGATAACGATAAAAAAAAAACAACATAAATACTCTTTTTCAAACATCTATTTAATTGAGCGTTGTTTGCGTGCGTCTTATGATAATTAATTAATTAGTCGACATATTATATTGTATGCATACACGTGGCCAAATGCCTTGCTTGCATGTGGGGATCACCAACTTTCTTCATTTTTAAAGGTCTCAACAACTTTCTTGACTTTTGTGTGTATTGACATTTCACCCACCCCTCAAATGTGAGTTATTTCTTAGAGAGAAAGTCCACTCAATGTGATATTATGTCTTTAGCATCATCCCTCATTTTTCATTGGCTTAATATGTTAGGATATAATTATAATATTATTACATTATCATTAGTTAAAAATTATTTTAAATATATTTATTTATAAAATTGCTGAGACATTTTAATTTTGAAGTATTTATCCTGGATTTGTTACATATCATATTGATTATAATGAATTTATTACCTCTTTCATAAATTGTCCTATGATTAACAATAAATTACTTCAATAAAGTTATATCATTATGTTAGGATCAAAAAAATCTTTTTGAAAAAAAAAGAACTCTAAACCCCGTTCTATGCTTAAGATAGTACAATATTTCAATTGCATTCTCTAAACAATAAGATTTTTTTTCATGTGATGGTCAGAGCTATATCAAATTTAACACTGAAACTACCATATGTAAATCAAATAGATGTCAAATTTAAATTCAATTATTAATCATTAACATCTTACAAATATTATAGTCCACTACCACCCTCAACTACTATTTTAGGTTATGTTTATCAATGTAGTTAGTATATATATCTTAAATACATTTATTTGAAAAATGTCAAGAGATATCTATCTCGAGATATCTATCTTGAATTTTTCATATACAACATTGATTAATAACTGCATTACCTTCTCCAAAAAATTCTCACTATTTGAGAATATATAGATTCAATCTAACTATATCATTATGTAAAGTTCAAAAATAAACTTTTTAAGAAAAAAAGAAATCCAAACTCCACTATATATCTAATATATTATAAATTTTTATTGAATTCTCCAAATAAAAATACAAAAACTTCTATATAATAACTAAAATGAATATCATTTTTGAGATTGATACTATCTATAACAATCAATTAAATCTTAAACCACCATCACCACACCTAACTATTATTTTAGAACATCTATCGACATAATTAATATGTAATCCACAATTTTTAACATTTATTTTTGTTTCTCATAAACTTATAAATATTCTAACATTATATCATATGAGTTCAATCCAAACAATGATTTGATCATATTACTCATATTTTATTAAATATTTCTTACATAATATTTCGTAATAAGAATCTATTGGTTCAACAATAACTCTTTTAAAAAAGAGCATTTTTGTTCCTAAGTGTCATATATTTCTAGCACTTATTCAAAGAATTATTTCACATAAAATGATGTAGAATATGATACTTGCATACACTTTGAAAGAGATATTATCTAGGTTGACATTTAATGACAAGAAGTCCATCTTTATATATGCATCAAGAGGTATCCATAAAGTACTTGTGGTACTAATCCTATTTCAATAGAATGATATATGAATAGGGTTTCACACCTAAAATTTGTTCAATACCTTTTGTTATATAGTTTTATATTCATTATTATGATTTTAAATATCATAATAAAATATACAATTTCAATGGGAGGGTGGAGTGAAGCATGAAGAGGAAAGGAAACATGGATTAGGAAGATGTTTTGAAAAAGGATTCTAAGAGGGAAAAATGGAACGGTGATGGTCATAGGGTGCAAGTAGATCTCAAACTAGAAGTGGGACCTCTAGATAGAGATGTCCACAATAAGAATTTATTTAATCCTAAATCACTTTTAAAAGAGAGCAAACGTAAGTCTTCAGGGAAGAAAGTTAAGATTCATTTCAATATCTCTTGGGTTCATAGTCTTAAGGGCAAATCTATTAATAGTGAAGTAGTCAGACCAAACCAAAAGTTACTTATATCAAAGGATGTGAAGGGGTTTCATATAGAAGTTCTAGATTCATTGATTAGTAAGGCCTCAACAAGAATGGAATACACTTTGGTGGGTAAATTTTTGGGAGCTCATCCTAATATAGATGTGTTTAGGAGGTGGGCAAAGAGAAAATATCTACCCAAAGGACATTTAGATATCTTTATGATGACTAATGGATTTTTCCTTGTCGGACTCAACAATGATGAATATTGTGCCAAGATTTTGGTTAGAGGCCCATGATATATGGTAAGATCTATTTTTTAGAAAGTGGAAATATGTGTTTGATCTTGAAAAATAAGATATAAATCTTATGCCTATTTGGGTCAGGCTACCTAGATTGCCAATGAAATTTTGGGAAGAGGACCTTATGATAAGCATGGCCAAGACTTTTAGTTACCTTATAGCTTTTGACGTAGCTATGAAGGTGAGAACCAGGTTAGTTCATACTCAATTCTTCATAAATGCCTTTATCAACAAGGAATCACCTTCTAGTGTTATATTGAATACCAACAAGGGAGAATGGATTCAAAGGATTAATTATGAGGACCCAACTTTGAAGTGTAATCATTGCAAAAAATTAGGACATATGTATAAGCTTTTCCATTTAAACAACAAGAATGGCAATAGACTCATGGCAAATAGGGACAAACAAGCTTGGCAGAAAAAACTAATTGAGGAACCAGAATCATCTAGAAAGCTTCAGAACATGGAAAATAAATGAGATGCTCCAAAAGATAATGCTTAGATCACAGTTGAGACTAGGCCCAAGAGGAATTATCAAATCCTATAGAGATAGAAGATCCATTTAAGATAGTTGAACTTGTTGAGATGTTCTCTATAAACAATAGGAAAGAGGATAAAGTAAATTTCATGAGGCAAAAAAAGAAAATGACCAATTAGAGTTCAAGTATACTGAGGTCATCTCCATTAATGATCATATTTTTATAGGAAAGTCTCATTTTTCACCTTTAAGCCCCAATTGGTTTGTCTTTTTAGAAGTTTAAAAGGAGAAAAAAATGTTGAAAGGGTGTCTTGTACATTCCAATAAGACACTCTTGGAATAGAAAAGACGTTATCCCCAATAACATCACAAAAAAAGGAAGAACTAATTGTAAAGGAAAGACTCAAAAGAAATGGATGTATTGCTAAATAGAATTACATCTCCATAGGTCAAAAAAATTATAAAATAAATTGATATTCCTTCTTAAGGTGCCAAGTGGTTAAATAAAACTACAAATGCGGGATATTCAAAAAGGTCTGGAAGACTACCTCAAAAGGAGATCAATAGTAGGAGAACAAATAAAGAAGTAACAAATATGACTCAAGCAATACTACTTATGAGAGGTGATAAAACCCAATCTAAGAGGCCTAAATAAAGATATTTGGCTAGAATATAAGAGGTATGAATAACATTAATAAGCATAGGGTGATTAGAGCTTTAAGGAGAAATAATAGACCTAGTATAATGGCCTTTTAGGAGATTTAGATGAATGAAAAACTGATAGAGGAAAGCAAATGTAAAATCTAGAAGGAAGCTCAAGCTGCTTGTGTTAGTTTTATGGGAGCCTCTGGAGGCTTTGCCACATACTAGAATGATAATGAAGTTAAAGGTGAAGTTTTAAGTAAGAATTCTCACCACTTAGCTATTATGTTTCAAAATAGAAGGGATAAAAATATATGGATTCTCTCTAACATATATGCTCTAAATACTCCATAATGACGTAGAAAATGGTGGGAATATATCACCTCTTTTAGGAAAGAATGTGGAAAGATTCCATGGATGGTTACAAGAGATTCTAATACCCCCTTGAGTCCTTTGGAAAAGAAAGAAGGAATTTAATATTTTTTGAGAGCATGAAGGACTTAGCAGAATTCATTTCCTATAATAACTTGGTTGATATAGAACTCAGAGGTTCTTCCACATGGTCTAATAGAATATTGGGAAACAACCAAATACAGGTAAGACTAGATATAATTTTGATTTCAGCTAACTGGACTCTACTCTAGGACTTTTGTCTATCTTCCTTTCCTTGGATCGGTTTTGATCATAATACTTTGCTTCTTAATATGGATGACCTTTTCAAGAAGGATATGACTCCTTTTAGATTCTAACACATGTGGTTCAACCACCCAGAACTAGTTAGTGATATTAAGGGGTGGTGGAATGTCAACATCCCTAGGACTTCCATGTTCAAACTAGTGAAAAAGATAAAAGTGGTCAAGAGGAATATAATGACTTAGAACAAAGAGGTGTTTAAAAATATTTTTGAACAAAAACATATTATGCAAGCCAAGCTATCTATACTGGATGATTACATTGCAGTTAATGGTATGAATGAGGAGAGTCGTATCGAGGAAATTTTCATGTTATGTGACTATCATACTATTGTTTCTAGATAAGAAAGCATCTATTGAATGAAATCTAGGGTGATTTGGATCAAATAAGGTGATAGAAACTCTAAATTTTATGACCACCCTCAAATATAGAAGTCATAATAGAATATCCAAAATATCTTTAGCAAATGGGGAGGTTAGCTCTAATTCCAACATTATTAAGGAGGAGGTGGTTAATTACTTCAAAAAAATATTTGATGCTAATTCTGAGTTGAATATTCCTTTAGTGTAAGATTTAATTGAAAACATTCCAAATCTTATTACTAATGTTATTAATGCTAGATTGATTGAACCAACCTCTTACAAAGAAGTTAGATCAGTTGAATTCCTTATAAATGGAAATAAGTCACCAAGTCTTGATGGATTCCTAGTTGGCTTTTTTTTAGCATTATTAGGATATTGTGAAGGAGATTTAGTAGCTACTTTAGATAAGTTCCTCTCTTATGGTAAGCTAATCAGATAATTGAATAACACTTTTCTTGTCTTAATACCTAAAAAGGAAGGAAAGTTGATTTTTTGAGAGTTTCAACCAATTAGCCTTTGTAACATGGTTTATAAAAATTTTACTAAAATTATGCCCTATAAAATCCAACCTTTAATGGAAAAAATCATTTCCATCAACCAAGGAGCCTTTGTGCCAGGAAGATAAATCCAATATGGTATTCTGGTGGTGCATTAAACCATCCATTCAATGGAAAAAAGTAAGCAATCTGGCATGATAATCAAAATTGATATGAACAAGATGTATGACATAAATGTATTGGATATTCATGGACAGAGTTTTGAACTAGTTTGAGTTTCATCCTCACTTCAGGCAACGAAATAAATTATGTATCTCTTTAGCTATGTTTTCTATTTTGGTGAATGGGGTTTTAGAGGGATTTTTTATAAGTAAGAGAGGCATCAGACAAGGGGATCTAATCTCACCTTTTTTATTTACTAACATGATTGAATCTCTCAATAGACCCCTCTTGGCTATTTTTAGACTTGGGAGACTTAGAGGTTTCAAAGCTGCCAATGGTGTTGATCCCATTTTACACCAACAATTTGTAAATGATATGATTTTGCTTACAATAATATCAATTAGGGAAGCAAAATAAATAAAGGAATTTATCTCTAGGTATGAGGAGTCTTCCAAATAGAAAGTGATCTTTGATAAAAGTGTAGTCTACTTATTCAACACTCCCATAGTGAGGCAACTCAAGATAACTCAAATTTTAGATTGTCGAATAAAATAATTTCCTACTATTTATTTTGGGATGCCTCCCTTTTTTGGCCCTATGTCTCAATAATTGTGGCATTCTCTAGTGCATAGATTTCATAAAAAAATTGATAACTGGAAAGGAAAATTTATTACCCGAGCTAGAAAAGTAACACTCGTCAAAAGTGTATTACAAAGTTTGCCAATTTATTTTATGTAATTGTTCCAAATGCCAAATATAGTTGTGGAGAAAATTGAAAAAATTCAAAAGAGGTTATTATGGATGGGTTCAAAAGACAAGAACATGTTCCCTCTAGTTGCTTGGGGAAATGTTTGTCTTCCCAAGTAGATTGTTAGATTTAGACTAAGAAGGTTAAAATATATGAATATCGCTCTTGTGGCACCTAGTCAAGGAATTTATCCATTGTATAGCCATATTGAAAGAAAAGTATCTAAATTCTAGAGAGGGAATTTCTATTTGAAGATCAGTTTGTTAGGGGTTCCTATTTTTAGAACTATCTTGTTAAGAGCAGAGATCTTCTCCATAGTGGATGAAAATGGAAGATAGGAGATAGTATAAAGGTGAGGTTTTGGAAATATCCTTGGTTGTTTCATATAACTTTAAATGATTTGAAGCTATGGAATATTATAGGCATTCATATTCAAAATTCTTATGGTGTACTAGTGGTTGATTATATTATGGTTTCTGAAGGTAGAAGGAAATGGAAACACCTTAGATTAAAGAACCTTTGTGAAGAATATAACACCATACTACATGATCTAAACATTCTTCTTAGAAGGTTTAATGTCCCTAATATTACAAAAGAATATGAAATTTTGTGAATCGACTCCTTAGATGTGAACTACAAGTAAAATCAGGTTACAACAAGATGATCAACCCTATTCAAGTTGATACACATTGGGATAAATTATTGGATAAATACATGATTCCTAAAGTGAACATTTTCTTCTGGCTGTCTATTCAAAATAAAATTCTTACTTTGGAAAATATCTAGAAGAGAGGTTTGACCTTGGTGAATAGATCTCATGTATGTGAAAGGGAGAATGAGTTAGTTGCTCATCTTTTGATAGGTTGCATGTTTTCATTCAAGGCATGGGGGGTTTTATTGGAAAGATTCCAAATTTTTGGTCATAAACTACCTCTCTAATTGAATTGTGGTTGTCATGGACTAATCCCTTTAATAATAAATATCTATTTATTCTATGGAATATATATATTACTCATTTCCTTTAGGTAATGTGGAAAGAGAAGAATGGTATAATTTTAAGGGACATCAAGAAATCTAGTATAAGGGTTGCTAAAAAAAATAGTCTTCATTTTTGAGAACATAAAAAATAAAAAACCTGGCAAAGAGAAAAATTGTCTAATATTGAAGTTGTTATAGCTAGGAAGTGGAACTTAAACTTAGATGATAGACAACAAGAAGACCCCATAATCAAGCTGAGGAGAAATGTTAGATGGCAAGCCCCATACCCAAGCTAGGTGAAATTAGACTTTGACAGAGGCTCAAAAAGAAACCTAGGTGCTTTGGGAGGAGGAAGAATACTTCAAAATGATTAAGTGGAGTTTATGGTTGCTTATCCAAGTAACATGAGATTTCAAACCAATCATTGGGTTGAATCTATGGTGGCATTATGGGGTTTATAATTGGAAAGAGAGATTGGAGTACAGAGTCTTATTATTGAAGGAGATTCACTTAATATCATTAATTATCTCTCCAAAAAGAGTTTTACCAATTAGACTATAAATCATATGATAGAAGAAGCTTTGATTATCATTGAATCCCTTCAGAATGTCTACATCTAGCATGCATATAGGGAAGTAAATCAAGTTGTGAAATGTTTTGCCAATATGGGAGTTGTCTCTCAAATAATTAAGACTTAAACTATGAAAGAAGACTTGTCCAATGGTTAACTCAAATTTTTTTAGGTATGCTACTAATGGGATTCATGAAGAAAAATACTCATAATCATAATCATATGCTAATATAATATAGGGTAAGCTACTCTAAGAAGGCTTATTTGAACAAAGGATGGGACCCTATATTAGTCTACGACAAGAGTTTGTTATGTTGGTTTGTTATCATAGTTTGAGACATAAAGGAGAAGTGTAATAATGATGATTTAAGAACAAAAATAATCATGATCATAATCATATGCTAAGATAATCTAGGGTAAGCTACTCTAAGAAGGCTTGTTCAAACAAAGGATGGGACCCTATATTAGTCTATGATAAGAGTTTATTATGTTGGTTTGTTATCATAGTCTGAGACATAAAAGAGAAGTGTATAATCATTTATTATGTCATTAGAATCTCATATTCACTCAACTCAAATTGTAATGATGATTATTCTATATACAAAAATGACCTGAGCTATTGGTATTATACTCTAAATCAATCCCAAACTAATTTTGACTGTAGGCAGATAAATAGCTATGTTTTTTGGGAGTTAATCATTATAAAGTCAAACCTATTTCATCAGAGGTCCTAATGAATGATAAAGAAGTTTTGTAAATTCTCCATGATAGAGGATTATTGACATTTATCCAAATGATTGAGGGATACAATCAACTTGTCTCCAAGAATTTTGTTGCCATTTGTAAAAATAGGGTAGTAAAGTTTAAGGGCATCTCCATAAAGGTGTTTGAAGAGTTGATTGCTCATATTACTAGCCTAAAGATTAAATATTTGAAATACAGTAATTAAAGTAAGGATTATATCACTAAGAAGTAAAAATTCCTTATGGACAACAAGGAGTTCATCGGGTACCAAGGAGGCTATTTGAGAGAGGATTTCCCCCACCCCTACAATGTGATTGCCAAGTATATAATGATATTATTAACATTGAAAGGTAGGTATATGGTGGTCCATTACTATCACTTTGATTTTATCAACTAATTTATGCACCATTTATCTATCAGACTCCCTTTACACATCCTCCATTCTCTAGAGTCTTTGATTCTTGATGTTAAAAATGGCAAGAAGTAATTACCCCTCTACTAGGTGGTAATTTATTTTATTTATGTTAGACCATAAATTATGTAAGAATATATTCTAAGTATTTTGGAGTCATAAGTTTGAAAGAGAAAGGGTACAAGAGCAAGCATGGAGGACCATGATGTAGAAGATATAAACATAAGGGAATGACACTGAAGACCTTGGTGGGAAGGGTGATCCATGAAAGATAAGGAAGTAAAGAATGAGTAGAAGACATAGGACTCAGAGAAGTACAATACTAGGACAAGAGCACAGGGAGCAAAGGCAGTTATAAATTAGTTCATAGAAACAATGAAGATTAATGAGAGCATAAATCTAGCACCAGTCTGTGAACAAAAAAGAACATGAACACTAAGATATAGCATAAAGAGTGTATATATGGGTGGTTATGCCTAAGTTAATAGAAATTAATTGTAACATCTCTTCGTGTCTCATTTTGATTAATGGTTGTTGGTTAGTCATCACTTTAGTATTATTGATGTAACTAAAGGTGAGGGGTTTACTTGTGTATAAATACCCTTTAGCCTTATTTAGAAAGTGATGTAATTGTGGTTGGAGTTGAAGATTCATTGATAGATATGTTGTTGGTGCTCTTGAATGTAATTGTGAAGTGTTTATCAATATATAACTAAATAGAGAGTGTAATGATGGAATCACCTTGTAATCTTATTCAATAAAAGCAAGAAAATCCTTTGACTACAAATCATGATTTGTGTAACTCTATAGTTTTAAATTTTCTTTTATAATATTAGTTATATGCATCGTATGGATTCATCAAATGACTGACTCTAGAATAATATTGGTATTAACAATGACTAAACATAGTAACTCAAATGCCTAAGTAAGATAGAGTTGTCTAACCACTATTGCATGATATAATTAATGGAGACTGGTCCAAGCTATATGCCTTGGGTGAGTGTATGAGGTTACTCCTTGCATGATAAGCTAGCGTGAAATCTTATTGGCATATTATTTATATTGGACACGTAAATAATACTTAGTTATATGAAGCTAAGGAAAAAGACCCAACATTTTTGGTTTTATTACTAAAGAGTAATGGCACAAGAGTAGGCATGTAGGACCATGACATGGAAATAAACATAAGGGAATAATGTGAAAGAAAAACAAGGAAGTAGAGAATGAGTAGAAGATGAAAGACTTAGACAAGTGCAAGACTAGAACAAGAGTGTAAGGAGTGAAAGCCGTTACAAATTATTTCAAAGAAGCACTAGAGATTAATGATGGGAAAATCTAGACCATTTTATGAAAGAATAGAAACATGAACATGAAGATCTAGCATAGAGAGGGTATATAGGGGAGGTTAGGCCCGAGTCAATAAAAATTAATTATAATGGATCTCCACGAATCATTATTGTTAATGGTTATTGATTAGTCATCACTTTGGTATTATTGATGTAACTAAAGGTGGGGGGTATAATTGTGTATAAATACCCATTAGACTTATTTATAAAGTGTTGTTGTCATGGCTAGAGTTGATAGATTTTTTGATATATATGTTGTTGATGCTATTAGATGTAATTATGAAGTGGTTATCAATATATAACTGAAGAGGGAGTGTAACGAAGGAAACACCTTGTAATCTTATTTAGTGAAATCAATAGAAACCTTTGACTATAAATCATGATTTGTTGAACTCTATAGTGTTAACTTTACTTTTATAATATTAGTTATATGCATCATATGGATTCATCAAATGACTGACATTAGACTAATGTTGGTATTAATAATGACTAAATGTAGTAACTCAAGCCCCTAAGTAAGATAGGGTTGTCTAACCACCATTACGTAATAGAATGTATAGGGATCGGTCCAAGCTACGTGCCTTGGGTGAGCATGTGAGGTTACTCCTCATGTGATATTTTGATGCTCAAGATCATTAACACATTATTTATATTGGGTGCACAACTAATTCTTAGTTATGTGAAGCTAAGGAAAAAGACCCAAAATTTTACAAACATTTATACAACTCTAATAGAGGACCCTCCTAGTCTTTGGGTTCTCCAGACAATAAGAATGATGGGGACCAGAACAGGGTCCTTAGGAATTTTTTAAATGATAAATAAAAGGGTAAGGAGGTTGGGAAATAGGTGAACCTAATAGAAGACTAGGTTGGTGAAGGGAAGAAAATAGAGGTGCCTCTTATTTTAATTGGTGAGCCCGATGATAATATTTATAAAGTTGTGGTTAGGGAATGTAGAGAGGAGAAGTTAAGTAATCCCTCCATTGAAGTTATTAAAAAGGGTAAGGACAAGGTTATAGATGAATGCAAAGACATTGTGGATTAGATCAAGGATCAGATTAAAATGGAGGAGCTAGTTGAGGAGAAAAAATTGCATAAAGCATTCCTATATTGGTTTATGAGAGACCATATTAGTTAAGAGATTCTGTCAAAACTATTATCCTGAAAGATGGAAATATTTATTCTAAAGTGAATATGAAAGAGGTGAAGACCCAAATGATAATACTATAAGATATAGTCAATAGTTTATAAAAGGAAAATGATTCTCTAAAGGAAAATCTAGGAATCCTTGTGAAGTTTAGAAAAATAACTATGCAAAATTGGATGATCAATATGGATGGACTCAAGTATTTAATTAAGAGGAAATAAGAGGACAACCTTAGTAAGGCTTATAATAAGGTGAAGGAAGGGACAAAGAAAATGGAATGGCTTAAATGGAGAGAACCATTCCCCCTATCCCAATATCTTTCCCTAATGGAGAAGGTTGTTATATTGATTTGTCACAATTGGTAAGAAGTTCCTAAGGGGAGTGAGGTTATTTGATCAAAGTTTCTTTCCTTCTATTTTTTTGATGTTTTCTAGTTTTTATTGTTTCATGGTTAGTAATTTGATGTTTAGGGTAGGTTTTTTTTTGTTGTATCTAGCTCTTGTGGCTAAACCTACATGCTCTTTGTAAAGGGCAAGGTCCTTTTTTAAAACTCCGCTTTATCAATTATAAAAACATTATATATAATTTTGTATAGTTAAAAATTCCATGATATGGAAAATCCTATCAAATTTGATGCATTTTAGTAAATGAAAAGAAAATATTCTCTTCACATTAATCAATGCCAAAGATTTGGGTTGAAATTCTAGAGATAGTTATAATTAAATGTACTTTTATTTTATTTATTGTAAACTATCAAGTAGAGATTTTAATGTTGATGGGCATTGTTGGAAGGATTATTCATCATAATTATAAGAGTAAAAAGATATAATACAGAGGTTAAAATCCTACCGCATTACACCAAAGAGGTTACAATCATACCATAATTGAAATGTGTTATCATATGGAACTTCACGATATGTTCCAGACACTTAGATAAATAGTATTTAATAGTTTATATAAGAAACACACACACACACACACACACACACACACACACACACACACACACACACACACACACACACACACACACACAATGGTATATATAAATATCCTCTAATTTGTAATTAAGAAGGTAAAAACTGTAAACCAATGGTTACTAAAAGTAACTATTAGGGAAAATATGTAACCTTTGGATTTTAAATGTTATATAATGATATAAGATGTGCAAAAAATAATAATCATAATAATAAGAAGATAAAATATTAAGAATAAAATAAGATAATAATAAAGAGAGAGAGTAATAAGAGTAATAAGGTGGAATATATAATGAGATAATGAGAATATCAATAAAGAGTGCAAAGGTATAGAGTAAAATGATCTGCAAAATGTCATGAATATTTTATACTTATATATATGAATAAAAAGAGTTAGAGTATGAAATATCTATGCACTATGTACCATGTATATGAATTAATAGATAAAAAATGCACATACTAGTTGAGTAATAACACATAATACTAACCTCTATGCTACATTACCTTTAACTAGAGTCATCTCAAACTACATAAATATTTGTACCCAAATCCTAAATTTTATGTCAATTGACATAGAATATGTCATTTAAATAACATTTATAAATACAGGTAGATACTTTGAATCAAAATAGGGGATTTTGTCGAGTAAATTACAATTTTTTGTTTTATTGAAGCCTTTCTAAAGTGGAGGTTTTTAGTTTTCTTGGAATAGATTGGAGATTGTCTCAACTAGAGGTTATAAGCTTGATTCATATATAATATATTTTTTTGGTATTTGAAAATATATGAATTTAGTTTACTTACAGATGTGAATCTAGATTAAAAGAGTGATTTGTAAGATCTATAGCTAGAAAATCCACTTGTAAATGTAAATGCTTATGAAAATAAATTTCTCTGCATAAAACATGTTAGTTAAAATATTTTAAAACAAATAATTTTAGCTACAAGTATAAATCTATAGTAAAACATCAAATTAGAGTGGTTTCTGAGGCATTTATAATTTTGTAAGCTTTATAAAATTAGTGTTTTAAGGTTATTATACATTTACTATAGAGTATTGAAATTGTATGATTTGAACATTAGCCAATTTACACCAATAAAACAAGTGGGTCCTAGAGATTTAAACATAGATCAACTACACCAAAATTCATGGTGCTAGGTTTGAACATGGATCATTCATATAATAAAATATGAAACTTACAATTTTGTAGTTTTTTTGAAGCAAAGGGTTTAAGCTTGCTTAACATAGAACATGTTATTTAAGAGATTTGAACATGGATTAGTTATATATAGAGCATGTCATATATGGGATTTTCACATGAATCAATTTGGCATAGAACATGGAATTTGTGGGACTTTAAAAAACATTACATAAATGCTTTGTGAGCCAAATACTATTTTTTAAATAATTACAACCATTATCGAATAAATATTTTTATCTTATGTGGCATAGAACATATCATTTATGAGATTTGAAACTTTAAGCATGGATCAATTTAATTACAAAGTAAAATTAAATGAAAATGAAAATATCAAACTTAGATGATTAGTGAGGCATGTACTTTTTAATAGGATTTGACATATAAAATTCTCTTGTAATTGTAAATGCTTCTCAAAATAGCTTGCTTAGCATAGAACATGTCATTTGTAGTATTTAAACATAGATCAATTTAACTACAATTATAAATTATCAAGAAAACATCAAATTAGGGTGGTTGTCGAGGCATTTATAATTTTGCATGCTTTGTCAAATTAGTGTTTTAAGCTTGTTTGGAATTTGCTATAGAGTATTTCATTTTTGTGATTTGAACATTAATCAAGTTATAACAATAAATCAGAGTAGGATTCTTGAGATTTGAACATGGGTCAATTTACACCAAAAATCATGGTGTTAATTTTGAACATGAATCATTTACAACAAAATATGAAACTTGAAATCTTGTGGTATTTTTAAAGCCAAGGTTTTAAGATTTATTACCATATAACATGTCATTTTTTGGATTTGAACATCAATCAGTTTGGCATAGAACATGTCATTTTTTTCATTTAACATGGATCAATTAAATGTTTGGTGAGTGGAAGATAATTTATTTTAAATTCTTGTAACATTTTCCCAACAAATATTTTAATCCTGTGTGGCATAGAACATGTCATTTATGGAATTTGAAATTTTGAACATGAATTGATTTAGTTACCAACCACAAGTAAATACACATCAAAATACCAAACCTAAATGTTTTATGAGGCATTTACAAATTTTTACCACTATGAAGAAGAATATGATTGAAAATTTATGTTAATGAGAATTTATTTCCTTGGTGTGAATGCATTTTTTTTTGAAGTCAGTGAACTTAAATCCAAAACATGGATTCTTGGTGAAAAATTTACATTTTTTATATTTATTGTGGGCTCTTTCAAGTTGAGGTTTTAAGATTTCTTGGCACAAATTGTATCCTCTCTCAACCAAAGGTTTCAAGCTTGTTTGCAATATAATACACCATTTTTTATAATTTGAAAACATATCAATTTACTTTACTTATAAATATATATTCAGAGCAACACAACTATTTTTGGGATTTTAAGATATAAAATTCACTTGTAAATGTAAATTCTCACCAAAATAACTTGCTTACATAGAATATGTCATTTTCAGTATTTGGACAAAAGTCAATTTAGTTTCAAGTATTAGTTCATAGTGAAACACCAAACTAGGATGCTTGTTGAAACACTTACTATTTTGTTGGATTTATCAAATTAACATTTTAAACTTATTTGACATTAGGTATAGATTTTTCCACTCTTATGACTTCAACATTGATCAATTTACAACAAAAAATAGAAGGGTGATTGATATTTGAAAATGAATCAATTTACACCAAAACTCATGAAGCTATATTTTAACATATATCATTTACAACAGAACACCAAACTTGCAATTTGTAGCCTTTCTCAAGATTTTTTTAAATATTGTAGAACATGGAACATGTGATTTGAAGGATTTGAACATGGATCAATTTGACATAAAACATGTCATTTGTAGTATTTTAAAATGAATCAATTTGGCATAGAACATGCCATTTATGAGAATCTTTCATGGTATGGAACATGAATTTATGGGATTTAAAACTTTGAACATGGATTAATTTACTTATCAAGAAAATGTAAATTCACATCAAAAGACCAAACCTAGATGTTTAGTGATGTATATATAAAAAAATTAACTACTATGAAGAGAATAGTGATAAAATAAATTATGTTAACTAAATTATGGGAACTTCCATATCAAGGAAATAGAAATTAAATACTTATCATCAATATGAAATTGACATAAATTGGTAACATCTACTTTGGAAAGTTTTAATGATTCTATCAATGTTTTGAAAAAAAATGATATTGTACAAGTGTAAGATTACATGAGCATAGATTATCATTTATTATACATTGGCAAAAACTCATTGTAAACTTGAAAAAAAAAATGTACACATTAGTTCAATTTTAATAATGAATTGAAACCAACTTTAAAAAACATGCACAGAAAAATAGTCAGCGGGAAAGTCCACATTAGAATTTGGTGTTCACAAGATTTCCTATGTATATATGATTCATTAGCATGCAAAAGTCAAAACTCAATATATACATGAAACAAAATTGTATACATTGTACTAGTTTCAATAATGCACTAAAAATTGAAACCCAAAATATGTGCATATCAAGTAAACAAAGCATTTTTTATTATATTTTTCAAATCAAGATGAATAAAAAAGATTCATTTGATATGTCTAAATGATTGGATCAATGTTAAAAAATTTGTAAAAGAGGATGGTTGTGCATATATGCTAATTTTGTATTCAATGGTGTAAATTCAATATATAATTGAATTTCAATAGCTTTTATTGATTTTTCATTACAAATAAAGATGAATTAAAAGGGTGTGCTCTCTATATGTAGTTGCAAAATTAGACATTTATTAGCATGAGATATTAAATTCAAAGGTTAAATTAGATATATAGTAATTTATTTTACTAGTAGAGATTGAGTTTTATGAATCTTAAAGTATTTTCGTGACCTTATGTAATGTATATGTTATCTGTGTGCATCACACGAGAAATGGTTAACTATATTTGGTCATAATGATAAAAACATAGAATATATATATATATATATATATATATATATATATATATATATATAGATGTATATATATATATGTATATATATATATATATAGATGTATATAGATGTATATATATGTATATACATATATATGTATATATATGTATATATATATGCATATATACATATATACATATATATACATACATATATATATAGACACACACATATATATACACACACACATATATATATATATACATATATATACATACATACATATATATATATATATATACACATATATATACATATATACATGTATGTATGTATGTATATATATATATATATATACATACATACATACATACATACATATATATACATACATACATATATATATATATATGTATGTATGTATATATAAGTATATGTATATATATATATACATATACATATATATACACACACACATATATACATACACACACACACACACACACAACAAGAAATAGAGAGCTAATATATGGAGTTGCAATTTATTAATTTTTTTGAAAACTAATATTTAGAGTTGTATTTTTTTTTATAGATGATGCCTTTTGACTGGAGCTTGAACTTGACTGGGATACAATTGGGGGCACATATCCCCATGTAATACCATGTGTACACCATATATTACCAACTACCTCGAGAATATCCAATATTCATTAGTGGCCTCAAGAATATAACCAACAGCCATAATCAGCCTCATATGACTTTCTAGAGATTTGAACCTAAGTGGGGCTTGAAACAACCAAGCCAATTAACCAACTCACCCACATCTCATTGTCAATATTTAGAGTTGTATTTTGTGTGAAATATTTTTTAAATAAAAACATGAAAAATAAGCGTATGATATACAAGTTAGGAGTGCATAGTGTGGATCCTTTTATCTTTGTTTACTATGGAAGGTGAGAAACTAGATATAAAATATAGTGAACATAGTGAGATGTATCCAAAACTTGCATATAAATGTTTAATTAGTGACCAATTATTATAAAGAAATAAATACCATTGGTTTCTATGAATTATGTACATTGGAAATGATCACCATTATGTCATTAACTTTTAGGATTTATTTATAGTGGAAAAGGTGTTGTCAATCATGAAAGAAAAAGACCTATTAATTTGGAAGTGGTGTAGGAAAAAAAGAGTTTTTGAAATGGTTTTGCTCATATGTAATTTAAATCAATTTTGGAAACGTTGTATTAAGCAATATCTTTGTCAAACTGCAATTCAAGGTTCTATCCTTCTTGTGGATTTTACATTTCAAGATGCATGCATAGAGAAACATTTTTTTCTATGTGTTTATCATAGTAAGAAGCATGTCTATTTCAACTATAGTTGGATTAGCTAGTTGTCTGTAATCTATGCAACATAGCTAGATTGGAGAGAGGTATATTATTTTTGGCTTCAAAATTATGGTAACCTGTACTATTTAAAACAATCATGTAGTTATATAAATAACATGTAAGTAGTATAGTAAAAACAAAATGTTGAACATGCATGAAGCTGAGAAAGGACATGACTACATGCTTGTATTTTTTTTTTTAAGAGATTGTAACTATGTTTTACTGCATTCATCATTCAATGGATCAATTAAGGAGACAAGATTAATATAGATAATTGAAGAACCCTTAGACCCATTCTTATAAACATTTATTACTCAAAAAATTGGTGTGGTTATATAAGATAGGATTTCTTGAATTTTTTGGCAAAGTAGTGCATGTTGGATACCTAATTGTGCTTGAAATGAAAAAGCAATAAAAATTGTATACTTGTGATCTGTCTGACTAATGAAGAAGCATTAAAGGTAAAAGAAGAAAAAAAAGTGAAAATTTATTGTTTATGATTGTAATATCATGATCAATTTTTCCATCCATGATGTAGAGGTTATATTACTCAATATTTTGATGGAATCATGTAATTATTATGGAAAATGTACCAAATGAATATGCATTGTTTGATTTGACAAACTCTTCTATTTTCATGTCTGGTGTAAGCTTGTGTTCTTTAAAAATGCATGGAATGGTTTACATTATAGTTCTTGAAATCAACACAATACAACAATCAACATCACCTCATCCATATCTTGGTTTTTCTCTAAGTAATAAACATGTGATGTGCATAGTTGTGCCTGATACCAAATTTTGTGAAAATTTTAAAATGAAGTAATTTTTTATGTTAAATATAATTATCATTTGATCATATTGATTAAAAATATCAACATGCAAGATTTTTCCTTTATCAAGTGATTTTTTTTTTTTTTTTTTTAATGTATTTAGGATTATAAACTACTAATATGTCACCTTCTGATGTAATAACATCCTAGGCAAACCTTCTATCTTATATCAAAAAAAATTTATAGCGTGCAGGTGAAGTAAAAGCTAGGACAAAGAGGACAATGTATAAGGAGATTATTAATCAAGGGCACAAGGAGAATCACTGGGAAGCATGTGGGGAGACAATTTTTGAAGTGTATGTGGCTAGTATG
Source organism: Torreya grandis (assembly GCA_037957365.1). NCBI lineage: Eukaryota > Viridiplantae > Streptophyta > Pinopsida > Cupressales > Taxaceae > Torreya > Torreya grandis. The sequence goes on from JARHVA010001068.1 coordinate 2,634,358, forward strand.
CTAAATAAAGGTAGTTAATGAAGTCCTGAGGGGACAAGTAAATAATCATTGTGCTAGAATGACTATCTATAGCATGAGGTATAGGAAAAAAACACACCTACAACAAGAGATCATAGAGGCAAGGAAAAAAACCAAAGACATAAAGTACGAGACCAAAAAGGAAAAAAAAATAATAATAATTTGTCAATCAAACAATGAAAAAATATAACACCTAGGAAATTTATGAATGAAATGACAGTGAAGGATGATATATCTATAAGGCAAGATATAAATTGATTAATATTAGGACCACAAAGCTCTAGGTCTAACTAAGCTAAGATGCCTTAGCATATGCCTTTAAATTTAGGTACCAAACCTAATTAGTGATATATATTAGTCATTCAACCAAAAACATTGGTGACAAAGTCATAATAGTTCTATTAAAAGTGGATTTGGGTCTCATTTGAAGGGGATCATGGTGGTTGTTGATTATTATTAATTGTTGGTGGCTAAGGAGTGAGGTTGTAGAAGTAGATATGAGGCTTGATGGATGAACTCTATTATAATTCAAAGCTGAGAGCATGAGTGAGAATAGAGTGGAGGGATATTATAAGGGATCTAAGAGACTTTAGTTTTTTTTAAAGCTAAAAATATCATGAATTTTATTATTGATTATATAAATTTGTTGAGAATTTATTGTGTATATTTTATGGTTGCATGGTGAGAATTCCCTTCATTGAGAACCCTTACCATGGCACTACACTATGTGGTATTAGATCAAGTTTGATAACCTTAGGGTAACATAGGAAGAGAAGAGCCTACAAATGGAAGAGGAACGTATTGAGAGAAGAGGAAGCTAGCAAACTGTTGACTAATGAGGAATCTAGCCATATAACATAAAGTGGAGAGAAAATTATGATGGAATACTTTTAGACCACTAAAATATGAAGCAACCAATTCTTATATTAATGTGATATATAAACTAGTAGATAATTGATCCTTGAGGTTACTAGTGGAGAGTGTTGAAGATAAGAGTAGGTTGATCACCAAACTATGAGGTAACTATTAGAGATCAAACAAGATGTGTAGGATCATAATAAATATTTGTGATAGAATGTTAAATATTTACCAAGTGTCTACATAGGATTATGCCTATGTAGTGTTATAGTAGACAACATAAATATTGAACATTGACCATTCATTGATCATGAGGTTATTGAGTGTAGAGAAAAACAAAAGAAGAGTGTGAATAGAAATGTAAATTATAGGTTATCCATGCCATGATATAAAGATAAGAGTGTAGTAGAAACACCAATAAGAATAATCTATAAGAATATAAATAAGTTTAGGTAAAATCATTGATCACAGGAAACCAACATAAAAGTAGAGCACAACATAATCATTGATCAAAGGCAGCCAACACATGAGTAATGAGAGAAAAATATGATCATAAAATCTTAGAATAAAGGAAGTCAAATTCAAGATAAGAGTCTAATAGAAAAACAAAATATAGGTAGTCGAGCATAAGAAAGTAGAAGCATAGTAGAGTCATTGATAAGAAGAAAATTAAGTGAGAAATGGTGAACAGATAAGGAGCATTGATAGACTACCAATTCTAGGTGGTTAAGTGAAGGAACATATTCTAACTAGAGTGTTGGGTAGAAGCTGTTGAATAAAAGGTTCATCATCAAGCACAAATGGATAGAGAATGAAGAAAACAAAGAAATATGTAGAAACTATAGAGTAGAACAATGCATAGACGATAAGAACCAAAGAATAAGTTGAAGTGGGTTATGGATGCAGAGTGCAACTTTGTATTGAAGAGTTTAGGGGACTCTAGAGGGGTAAAGAGTGCATAGAGAAGGATGTGGACCAGTGCACCAAGTAAATGGAGATACTTCAAGTAGAAGAAGATATGGAAAGGTAAGGAAAGGAAACATGTGGTTTTGACACTACTTTATCAAGTAGTGTATGTATAGACTTGCCTCAAACTATAATGAAGTCACTAGGGCACTTAGTCAGAGAAGAATATCACAAGGATAGATAGGGATTCCATGGAGATAACCTTGGAAATATACCTTGGGGAAATAGGGAGGATGATGCCAAAGGTGAGGGGATTCTATGAAAAGGTTGTGTAACTAAATAATGTAAATAAGAGTGGAGAATAAAATCAAAATTCTTCTTATGCATGATGTGGAAGATGTGCCAAAAAGAAGTTATCAAGAGCACAACAAGGATTTGTCAAGAACAACAAGGAGTTGTGTAAACACCTTAGGATAAATAATTGAAGCTATCAAAGAGGAGGTGAAGAGGATAGCCTTAATTTGAACCTATAACATGCAAGGATATAAGGTGTGTGATGGGAAGATTCTAAAAGAAAATAGAGAGGATTTATGGGATGAGGATCAAAGTCAATGAGGAGATATTATTGAAAATGGATAAGTGTCTAGATGTATGGGATGATGTGTGAAACAATGGGTGGAGAGAATAAATCCAAAGTTAGAGGATTATAATCCATTCAATAATGTGCAAACATGATTAGTTTACACAAAAAAGTTAATAGATGCACTTAGAAAGGAATAAAGCATAAATAAGATAAAAGAAGAAACCAAAGGCATTATAGGAGGGTGATGAGAATGAGGAGTTTCAGGAGATAAACTAAGGTAAGTAGATCACCAAACTGTAAGGCAACTAGCATAGTGGAGATATAGTCAGGAAATATACCAAGAGGAAGAGAATCAGAGAGTGAAAATGAAGGGCAGTAGATTACCAAACTTTGAGGTAGCTAACATAGTGGTGTAATAGTCAAAAAACATGCCAAGAGGAAGAGAAGTAGAGAGTGTATTTGAATTCTAAAAAATCATTAAAATTTGAGGTAGATAGTAGGTTGGCATAATAGTCAAGGGAAACACCAAGAGAAGGAGAAGCAGAGAGTGAAACTGAAGGCTGTAAAATCATCAAACTTTGAGGGAGCTATAAAAAGTGCAAGCTATACCAAGGAAGGTGAGAATAAATAAGTTAAAAAATCACCAAAATTTGAGGTAGTTAATAGATGAAAAATGAATAAATAAATCTATATTGTGAGCAACTAATGCTAGTAGAGCTCCAAAATTTAAGGTAGCTTATAGGAGTATAGGTTGAAAGATGTGCCAAAGAAGAAGGTAAAGATGAGTTGAGTGCACCTAAATCTAGTAAATTACTATACTTTAAGCCAACTTATGCGTTGAAGGTGAGTGGACACACTAGATAAAGAAAGAGAATGAGGTAAAATAATACAAAATGTCAAACATTGAGGCATCTAGCAAGTAAGGTATGTTTTCTTACAACATAGTAAGAAAAATAAAGCGTGGAGAAGAAGAGTTGTAATAAGAGAAACTAAAGACTAGAAGATAACAAAAAATTAAGGTAGGTAGTAGATATATCCACACTTGAAAGGGGTGCTAAGAAGAAAGAAATATATCTAAAATAAGAACCAACATAATGTTGATGCCTCTAAGTGTACCACAGGTGCTCTCAGTGTTTAAAGAACACTTCTCATTTTAAAATCCTAAGAATTCAGAGCATGAGTTGTAGGTATTTGGTAATTTTGATGCCTGTGGTGAAATAAAAGAAAAGCAAGGTAGACTATTCCACAATATTTATATGATTTGGTGGTTGCACCTTGATCCAAGCCTTTGTGAATTCTGGTGAATCTTGATCAAAGTTCCAAACAACTAATCTAAGTGAACATTTAATAATGAGATCTAAGATAGAGTGAGTTATTTAAAAAAAGGGTAAAATGAAGGGTAAGGCAAAAATGAAGTGAATGTGATTGCTAATCTTTATCTCGAACATTATGACAAAGTTTTAGTTGACTAAACATGCATTAAAACTAGAATGTAATCCAAAATAGCTAATGCTCAATTTTCATTACAACCAAGTGAAATTCTAATTATAAGTTGAAGATATAAGTAATAACTAAGTATGCTTTAATGTTTTGTTACTACACCTAGATATCTAATGCACATTTTTAATGCAGAACAAATTAAAGTGAAGCAACTTAGGATCTTTTCAACCAATCTAGCATAACATAGATTAGCAACCTTGTAATAAGAATGCATTTCAAAATTAAGGAAACCAATGAAATTTGAGATCTAGATAAGCAATTGAGAGAAGAGATAACAAGTATCAGCACAACAAGATGGAAAATATTTGTATAATTTATTAGCTATATTGATTGCTCTAAGTATATAATTTTTGCTCAAAAATATATCTCTTACAAAATGGTAACACTGCCAATTTATAAAAATCATAGGTAGCATACCGGTCAGTCTATTCATATAGGTGTACTAAGGTAAGGATGACTATCCTTATATGCCATATGATACATGTTCTTTTCTAAATCATACTGACCTAGAGACAAATATGCTAACAGACTAGAATATGCTTTTACAATGGAATATTCTATTTTATAAGTGTTACAAAACTTTGTAAAATAGAATAAGCTTAATTTGAAGGCAGGCCCCTAATTTTTGTTGAAGGGTGTCTTTAGCCTTAGTGTGTTGTTCATTGATCATGTTCAAATCTAATGTAGGCTTCATCAAACACCCATCCTTCTGGTCTACTAGTTCATTGAGCTCTTTGTCATTTATCAACATGGCCTCCTTGATACTCTAGGATTCTACAATTCACTACCCTGAATTGAGGATAATATCCATGAATCTACTATTATCATTTCTAGATTGGCCTTGGATTTTCCCCATTATTTCTTAGATGGTGGTAGTGGCTCTTTTCTTGAACTCCTCATCATCAATCAACCCCATAACAGTGGGTTGTGAAGGCTCTGTTAGCATAGTTCTCAGGAATTTCTAAATTTTGCTTATCAAAGTTTAATCCTCTCTTACAAGCTCATTGACATTATTGTGCCATGTGTTCAGGGTTTATACCTTGTCAATAACAATGCCTAATATTGAATTCAATTTTCTTAGAGTAATAGTCCTAGAGCCTAGGATTTGTCTTCTCACTTGTATATTGATTAGCTCAATAATTTGGTCCTATAAAACCCACCATTGGATAACCAAGGCTTTAGCCTCTTGAGCTTACTATGTTAGGGTATTCTATCTAAGTTTCATAGCCTTCAAGGCCTCAAAAATGTCAAAAAATGATCCAAACAACATTTTAATCACCTCCTCAAAGACCAAGAGGAGGGATTGGACCTTAAGGTTCTACTTCTCAAACCTTAAGTTGGCAATCTATTGCTTCAATCCCCTAATTCTAGCCATTATTTATGATGATTAGGCTCCAACCAGACTCTCCACATACTCTTGTGGATGGGATTCTCTCCCATTGCTTGTCCTTCTACTAGAGTTAGGCTTGTGAAAAGTTCTACCCTTTGAAAGGTGAACTCTTTTGTACCTACCACAACTTTCCTTGTGGTGATATTCTCCAACCCTATGGCATCTGGATTGAAGTGAACTATAATGGTAGGCTTAGTCAACTGGGTGGTCTCAAGAATTTCAACTTTCGTGTCACTGGATACTCCTAGAGTATATATTTTCTTGCCTTTATCCCCTTTTAGCTCCACTATTATCCTCTTTTCTTGTTCCTTCATAATATCCCTTATCCATGGCTTAATATTATTAGGCACATTTACATCAACCCTGGTGATGGCTCATGAGTGGGAGAGCAATGGGATTTTTTGTAATTTTCCATAGATGAACGAGTCAGGAATGACTAGTCCATGAATTGGAAATTCATCACTAAAGAGGTTGGCCTCACTAGTGGGATGGATGAATGTCAATATGGGCCTGTTTCTTGATCTCAGAGGGACCAATGTCAAATCTGCCTATCTCTTCTCCTGAAAGCCCATTGGGATAAGTTATATTCCTATTTCCTCCTCTAGAGGGTCCTCTTCTCTATTTGAGCCATAAGATTCTATGAGTTATTTTAGGGCACCTTCAAGTGTTTCTTCAGGTTCTAAGGCTATCATGTCAATATACTAGACTGGGGAAGGTGGCCTTTGGGGTAGTTCCATAGGTGAGGGCCCTTCCTTAGGTCTTTCTTCTAATCTCACTTCTCCAATTTTATCTTTTCCCTTATCCTATCCATCATGGGATTTATCAACCTGATGTTGCTCATGGGCCATTTTAGAGGGTCCAAGCAACAAATGATATTTTATAGGGTATATTTTCCATATTTCCCCAGAAGGCTTGTTGTCCCTGACCAATCTATGCTCTAGCTTAATGTTGTGGCCTTGGATTATAGCCAACACTTTATTTTAATTCTTGGATTTGATGTATATGGTGTCATGGACACCAAGTTGATGTGTATAATCAAGCTTGAGATTTTTTTCACTTAGATGATCTGCCACTTTTCCCCTTAGATCTCACATTTGGAGATCATCAAGCTAAAAGTCAAATGAATTCTTGTGTGTAACCATAACCTCTACTTGCTTCCAATCCTTGATTATGATTCTCCCAATGTTCAAGGGGAAGGGGTGAAACATACCTTTCCTCTTCTCTTTATAGGTTTTTTCAACTCCATGAATAAGTTGGGAGGAAATCTCTTACTCAACAAGCTTGTTTGGGACATGCATTGGTAATCTGTATGGTTGGGACATGATGCCATCTATCCTAATGACCATGAAATTAGGACAGAACCATACAACCCCTATCATTTCAACATATTTCTTGAAATGGGGGTAGATTTTAGGCATGGGGACACCAATGATGGCCTCCAATATAGAAGGGTAAACACAGTCACAAATAAATTACATGTTGTTCTTGTACTTGAAGATATGGAGCTTGGAGTAGTAGTGGGAAATGGTAGTTATACCATTGGTGGACTAGTTACTGATGTCGAGGAAGGTATTTGAAGTAAGAAGGGCACCAAATAGGTAGGACATCGTATAATTTCTTGGAGGTTCTCCTCTTGATGGTTATGAATTTTTTTGCCAAGGTGTTGATCAAATCTCTTATTGAAGGGGTAAGATTTTTTTATATCAAGAAGTGTACATATGAGACCCAAAATTTATTTATGTAGGTTGTTGATGGGGTACAAAAAGCTTTATTTAATAAGGTCATAATCACCCTAATACCTTCCCTGAACTAGACAATAGGGATTTTTTCGTCAAATTTTCTAAAGATGTAAGGTCCTTAGAGGAGCCAAGGCCTCAAGACAAAGTCTAAATCATTGTTATTGGTCCACTCCCTCATCTTGGAGAGGTCTATATAGGGAAAATAGAGCTTATAGTATTTTTTGAAAGCAATAGGGAAGATGTATGCTACCTCTTTTGAATTACCTTCCCTAATTCTCCACTCACCATCTATCTTACAATCAATGAAAATAGGTGCAAGGACATCGATGCAGTGCAACACCTCAGGCTTTGTTGTGGCATGATGGAGACTAGGCATCTAGATGGTAACCAAGTCTACATATCATTTATTGGTGGTGGAATTCCTTTGTTATAGGATAAAATTCATTGATCATGAAGAAGATCTCACACCAGTTTCAAATACCTTAGATATTTAGTGTCTTGAGATCTAATTTTGTATCCTTAAATGTCCTACCCTCATTGTCTATCGTTAGACAGATCTTGACTTCCTCTTTCATTTATTATCTACTAGCAGCCATTGTTCTTATTTATTATCAATTGCTTGTACCAAGTCATAAGGGATTTCTATAAATGCTTTTCTATGATTAATAAACATAGTTAATTCTTCTTTATTGAATTGTAACAAATTAAGCATGATGGAGTAGCTTTATATAGGGTCTAGGGTTTTACAACTTTAATGGTGAAAGATATCCACCTTTTGGCTTATGTATGTCCCAAATTTGATTTGGACCTATGCCTTTATACCTTCGTGTTTTCTAGCCTACAAGATCTAGGATTTTGTCCCCTTTATGCTTGATTGGCACTTAGGTGACACTGGTTTTGTCCCTCTGTGGCATTTTACATAAATGATATTTAAACACTTAGTCATTAGTATTTAAAAATACCTATTTATTTTCATTCTATTGGATCAAATCCCTAATTATCACACATATTTTATTTTGATTTGGGCCTATGAATCCCAATTGTCTCTCTAGGTGTGAAGCTTTACGATTATGACACTCAGCATGCTTGTATATCTTCCCCATGTTTTAAATCTTCTAGTTAGTTGCTCATTGAACGAGCATAGGCCATGTGTTAAGCTTATAGACTTTTAAAAAATCATTGATACCTTCATACCATTGGATTGAATCTGATGATAAAGCAACAATCATTGATCTTTAGTGTCAAATTCAAGGGAGCCATTTGGCATTCCCATGGATTTTCTCAAGGTCTTGTCAGTTCTATCCTAAATGTGCCTTTGACATGCATTAGGTTTGTGGGATCTCAAGGTCATGTGAAGTGGTCCCTTTCTCTTTTTTTCTCTCAATGGTGCTTCACTCCATTAGATTAAATCCTATGATGAAGTGTATATCATTGGATCGCAATAGATGTATGCCTTTTAATCTAGGGTTTAGGTCATCCTCGTGTCATTGGATTAGATCCCATGATAAAGTGAGGACCACTAGATCCTATGAAGTGCATGAAGTTTAAGTTAGGACTAGAGATTAATAAAAACTTAGACCAAATTTTTAACATAAGGTCCTTTTACATTACTAAACATGAAGGGGTCTTATGATCAAAACTTGGGCTAAACATTAATTAAAAAGGGGTTTCGGCTAGGAAATAAAAACAAGGACCTTATAAGACCATTTTGGGACATGATTAAAGTTAGCTAAGGTGTTAAAAAGTTGGAAATATATAATGACATAGTTTCAATTTTTTATTAGGGTTTGGTCATGTTAATAAATGCGACCAAGCCTTAATATAAAATTATACTTGGGTCTAACATGGGATAAAGTGTTCCCTCTAAATTACTCCCAAATTTAAATTCAAACCAAAGGGTTTTAGGCTTAGGGTTTTGTTGAAAGGGGGCCCCAATTTTATTTCCTATAGATAAAGGCTAGTAATAGTCTAAAATCAAGTGGTACACACCAGTGCCTTCCTCATGGGACCTGCATTTCTCACAAACAGGGAAACCCATTACTAGCATTATGCATATCAAAGTTTAATTTCAAATAAAATAAGATACTTATCAGAGTGGATAACCCTAAAATTTTAAGATCAAAACAAATTTTAGTAATGACAAGGATTCAAAACCTCCCAAGGGTACCAAATTTCAAAATTAGGGGTATGTTGGTCCCAACAAATGGTGACTCACAGGGGAACCTAGAGACTCTAGTTTCAAAAAATAACTAGATCACTTATCCTACTAGATCCATGCCATCATCAAGATCTATTTATGGTTGAAATGAAATTTACACATTCAAGATTAAGATCAATTACTAGGATATAGTCATTCTATTTGTGTACTTTGATAATACTTACTATTTTCCATGAGATTCAGGGAACAACTTCTAGGTTTCATGTCCTTAATCATTTACATTAGCTTACAACATGCTTGATTATTCATGAAGAATCATGCTTTTAGTTCAAGGGAGACTTGGGAATTTCTCTACTTCTAGCTAAGCATCCATAGCCCCGATAGAGATGCCTTTGGCTCCACTTGAGTCCTTGTTACACTACCAACTAGGCATCCATATCCTTGGTGGAGATTACCCTAATCACCCATGCTTGAGAAACTTTAGATTGTGCAGTAAATTTTTATTTTTTATATCCTTTGACATATATTTAATGCTTCTAGCAAGGTTGGAAACCAAGGTAGCCATGTTAAAGGATGGAAATAAATTATTTGATTTCAAAAAATCACCTATGGTTTCAACCATTATCTCAAGCAAGGATGTCTTGTTAAGTGCAATCATGATTTCATCATGATAAGCTTAATCTTTCATCTCAAAAGTGTAACTCTCCTTAAAACCATATTTAGGTCATGGAAATGTTTAGGTTCCAATAGAATGAGGAATGTTTTCACTGGTCTTTACCAATTTCTCCATGTTATAAAACTAAGCTCATATTTCAAGCCTATGGTCATCATATATATAAGTTTCATATCCCATTTCTAAATCTTGATATTTTAAGGAAGACAAGATGCTTTGAGCACTAGAATGTTTAGAAGGACTTATTAGGGCTACAAAATAAGGCCAAAACAAACAACAAAATCACCACAAAAGCAAAAAAATATGTATAGACAAACCAAGAAGAGGGAAAGGAAAGACAATAAAAATCAAATAAATATGTAAAAACAAAACCAAAAGAAAGAAATTAACTAGCCTACCTACTCTAACCTTAACCAGCCTTACAAATTTTATTTCATGAGGACCCCAGGGGGAGCAGCAGAAAAAATAGCGTTTGAGATACTGCCCATTTGTAGGTAGGGTAAATTTTGATCCTTGAAGTTATTTTATCTTGAAAATATTGTTGCCAAGTGTGTTATCAATCTGATATGGGCCAATCCATAAAGGTGTGAATTTGCCATGTTTGCCTTTAAGTTTAGATGTCTTGTCCCAAAGGAGGACTAGGTCTCCCTATCTAAATACCTTCACTTTTGACATTTTATCAAACCACATTTTTACTATGATTTGATGCTTGTTGAAGTTATCAAAGGCATCCTCCCTTGCATCTTCCATCTGAATGATATTTAGCAACTTGGAGTTTTCAAGCTCTTGACATTCCTCATGTATTCTTGCATAAATATGAATGTGGGAAAATTGAGGGTTATAAGAAAGATAGGTTCTTGGCCATACACCAATAATAATGGTGATGCCTTTAAGGCTTGTTTGGTTCTAATCCTATCTAATCATAAAGCATATTTGAGGAGCTTGTGCCAAGACTTAGGTTTGTCTTTAGCTGATTTTTTTATTGCCTTGATCAGGTTCTTATTGATAGATTCAGAGATGCCATTTCCTTAGGGGTAATGGTTGGAAGCAAAATTTATAGAAATGTCATTGTCATAATCCCATTCAATCATTTATATGGACTCAAATTCAGATCCATTATCATGAACCAAGGAGACTTGGGTTCCAAATCTAGTATAAATTTTTTCTTCTAGGAAGTTGGTCACTTTTTCTGTCTTGTAGTGTTTGGTGGCTATAGCTTTAGTCCACCTTGTGCAATAGTCTATAGTAGTTAGGACATATTTTTGGCCTTTAAAATAATTTGGGTTAATCACTCCTATGAAATCTAACCCCCATTGTGCAAAGGGTTTGTCAACCAACATTGGATGCAGAGGCATGGCTACCTTTGGTTCTTTGGTGCTAAATATTTGGCAAGAATGACATTCCCGTATGTGCCTATGAGCATCCTTGAAAATAATGGGCCAATAGTAACCAACCCTAAGGATTTTGTGTGCTATTGTTCTTCCTAATAGATGCCCACTACCCAGCTTTTCATGAAAATTACTCATGATTTGAGAAGCTTCCTCCCTAGACACACATCTCAAATAGACTCTTTCAAAGTTTTTTCTATACAATATCTTATCTTTGATCAAATAGTGAGAAGCTTTGAGTCTTAGGGATATCTTATGTTCCCTTACAAGGCTTACAAGATAGGTACCATTAATTTGCAATTGAATCAAGGAATCATACCATTCATTGGGTCAAAATTCTTGCTACTCAACCTATAGGATATGTAGCTTGATATTGATGTTGGTAATCATTTGAACTAGGCCTTGGCACTTTACCAATTTGGATATTTTCATCTCTATATCATGCTCTTGTAAACCAGACATTCATTTACCTCTACATTCACCCAATTCATTTTAACTCATCATGATTTTTGTAGCAAGGTCTAGCAAGATAACATGTACTTTATTTCTAAGAATGTAATATCTGGATGTTTTTACTACTTTTACTAGTGCATATGCGTGTTTGTCAATCAAGGAGTAGTCCAATTCTACATTTTTGAAATTGGTATTCATAAAGGCTATCTGGTGATCACTCCCATCAAATTTTTGAGTTAGGACTACAGCCATTGTGTGATTAGAAGCAAATGAATACAAATATAAGTCCTTAAAAAAGTCAAGACTTATCAACACTAGGACTTGGCCAATTACTTCCTTGATATTATTGAATGCTTTTTTGGACTCCTCATTCCAAGATATTTTGGCATCTTTTTTTAGCATGGCATTTAATGGTTTAAAAATATTATCAAACCTTGAAATAAATTTTCTCATGAAGTTTATCTTGCCAAAAAATGACTTCAACACTTTTCAACTATTTGGAAGCTCTATCTTAGAAATGGCTTCCACTCTTTCAGGATCTATAGAGATCCCATCCTTAGTGATGACATGACCTAGAAACTTCCATTTAGTAACACAAAATATTCTTTTCTTAGGGTTAAAATAAATACCATACCTCCTGTACCTCTCAAATACTTGTTGAAGGTGTGTGAAATGATCTTCCCTATTTTTGGAGAATAATGTTAGGTCATCCATGTAGATTATGATGCATTTGACAACTAGCCCTTGGAAAGCATGGTCCATGGCCCTTTGAAAATTATCCCCTACATTAATTAGTCCAAATGGCATACTTTTGTAAGAAAAATTTCCCCACTTAGTAGTAAAGGTTGTCTTCATTCTTTCTTATTTGTCCACTAACACCTGGTTATACCCTAAAAAGCCATCAAGGAAGGACATCATGGCTGATCCTAAAACAACCTGTATTACTTGGTCTAGAGAGGGCAAGGGATAATTGTCATTTTTAGATGCTTTGTTTAGATTCTTTAAGTCAATGTATAATCTAATTTCACCATTCTTTTTTCTCACTAGGAATAAGTTGGCAACCCAAGTGGATTGCCTAATGGGAAACCCAATCCTTGCATCTAATGGTTTCTTGACTTATTTATATATCATGGGTTCTAGGATAGGGTTAATAAGCCTTTGTATCTACTTGAAGGGTTTATAACTTTCCTTGAGGGGTATAGTTTGGGTGATAACCCTAGGATCAAAAAGTTTCCAATCATCATAAGACCAAGCTATTATGTCTTTGTAGTTGGTGAACAACTCTCTAGATTTTTTATTCTCCATTTTTGTGCAAGCATTCCCCACATTAACTTGTTGGGGTTGATTCATAGGTCTAAGGTTTATTGTGTTGTAATCTTTCCCACTCACCTTGGGAACCTTAGGGGTTTCAATAAGATTGTCTTGATCAAACAACATTTCTAATGAAATCATTCCCTTGGGTATCTTGTTATCATTCAACTGAATGATTTTTCCATTAAATTCTCTCTCAGGGGTATTTCCATTAGTTTCATCAATAATATGAGTCTCAAAATCTCCCTAGTTAGTCACTAACCTTTTCATTGACAACATTATACTCAGTAATCATATGCTTCATCCTTGGTTCCCTTTCCATTCTTATTTGGTTTGGAACACCTTTCCAAGGCAGCCATAAATGTAAGAAATTAGTTGATATATACCCATTTAAGTCCTTGATCCACTCTTTACTTAAAATTAGTCCATATGCATTAGGAATGTCTACTACTTGAATGTCAATAAATTGTTGCATTTTGGGTTCACTGGCTAACTACATGTGTAAATTTAATAATTCCCCAATTACTTTGACTCTTGATTTATCCAATTGTGTAATTACCCTATCATACTTGATTGGGGTCAATCCAAGCTATTCACATATTCCTGCCAATATGATATTGGTTGATGCCCTAGAATCTAGAAGATAATTATGGAGATTCTTACCAAATATCTTGATGGAAAATAGGAATGGTGGAGATTCTGCCTTGACCATTTTCATGGTCACATTTACACCATCAACCCTAGGTGGCTTCCCAAATTTCTTAGACAATGATTCCAATATCAAATCTCTTTGCTTTGTAATTTTAGTCAATTCATGCAAAAGTGATGTTGGCCTTAATTTTATTCATGTCTTCAATAATGTTATAGCTAGTCCTACATGGGGAATCAATAGTAGGTTTATAAGAAATACCTTTGGGTGGCTTAGGGTCATTCCTTAAAGTGGTATCAGGAGGGGTCCCATAATTGTTTGGGGGAGTTAAAGTGGTTAGTGGTTGTTTCTGTTCCCTGTTCCTTAGAGGGTAGGTCCTCAAGAATTGCTAAAATTCTTAAACCTCTTCAAGAATATTTTTTGGTTCATTATCTTCCTAAAAAGAGAATTAGAAAGTATCTACCATATGAACTTAATCTAATGACTTAGACCCAGAAGCATTTGTGGCATTGTCCTTATTAGGGATTACTTCAAATGTATCTAGCTCTTCTTGAAAAGCTTCAATGGCTTTATATAATTCAATGCAATCAATCTCCCCATGCTTAGCAGTAGCATGCACTCTGTAGTAGTCAAGTAAGGCAATATCAGTGAGATTGATGTTCATGGTCTTGTTATTAGAAGAAGGTTCATTAGCCTTTTACTATTATAGAATTTGTCATTCTGAAACTTGTTTCCTAGTCTGTTGAACTTTTGGAAAGTAAAGTTCCTTCCAAAACTCTCAACTTGTTTTTGTAATTGAAGAGAATCAGTGCTAAGTTTTTGAACCATCTTTAATATAGACTCATTCTCAATCTTAGGGGTCTCAAATTTATGGACTTGATTATTGCTTGTACCAAATGTTGGTGTTAAGGCCTTTTGATCATTAGTAGAAGATCCATTAGTATCTTGGTGACTCAAGAATCCCAAATTTTGATTAGGAGCAACATAACTAGTAGGTAATATGTTTAGAGTTGGGATTTGATTAAGAGATGGGGTGTTTTGGTTATTATTGGGAAAAAGGTTTAGTGTAGGCATATGTGTGTTAACATTAGGAATATAGTAAGCCATTTGACCTTGTGGTTGCATTTTATCACTAATAAATATTGCTTCAAAATAATTTTGGGCTAATGAAACTATAACTGGAATATATCTCTTTAGGAATACGTAAGTCATGGCGTCTACTACATCCTTATAAATTTCCAAAGCTAGGACATCATTAGGCTTGTAAGGTTCCATGGTTTTGCTATACATCTTCTAGAATATAGCATTGAAATACCTTATAGGCTCACTTGCATCTCTCTTGATGGTTGTGAATTGATGATAAATGACACGAGGACTAATAATCTTACCAAACTAGTCAATAAAAAGAGTGTTTAAATCATCCTAGGAGGCAATGCAATCATTAGAAAAATTGAGGAACCATTCATATGTTGCATCTTTGAAAGTAAATGGAAACAACCTATATGATACATCCTCATATATGACATTTAATAATCTTAACGTAGCTTTAAAAGACTTAACATGTTCCTCTGTAGTTACAACACTAGTTAAACTAAATATGGGTAAATACTTCTTAAGGTTACATGGTAAATCATAGACCATACCTTGTACATTAATGGGAGAGCTTCCTAACCAAGCCATACATGGATATGGCCTAAATGCTAGGGTAATTTGAATAGGATAAGTGGGTAAAGACTTGGAAACTCTTCATCTACCTCTATCACATCTGGTTCTTTGATGACTTTGTAGCTTGAGTAAAGGTTCTCTTGTCTCTGAGCATGATCGAGTGTGATTTATATGTAATTCCAGCTTGAAGGTTTTTAATAATGTTTGAAATATAGTGTATCAATACAATCTTTACAAAGAGCAAGGACTAAATAGGCACACTAAGCTACTTTTGTAAAGATCTACATAAAGAATGATAAGGACATCAAATTCCAACTAAGATAGCCTAAAAATGTATCCTATTGTGCAAATATAATCAATATTTACAAATTTAAACCTATAATGAATCAAAATTGTAGGAGATCACCTAATTTTTAAATAGATTAAGTCGTTCTAATCTCAAATGTTGTAGATCTTCAAATTCAAAGCTATATTTACCAGAATTAAAGAATCATGTCCCTAAGAACTATGATATTTGCCTTTAAAAATCACAAATATATGTTGGAAACCCCTAAGATCAATGACCTTTATGACTTGGAGAAAATATCCACTCAAAGGTGAAATGATAACATCAACCTTTGATCAATTAACACCAAGATTGATAGGGCCTCCTTCTAACACCAACAAAACTGCTCCTGTTGATGCGTCTAAGTGTACCAAAAGTGCTATTAGTGTTTAAAGAACACTTATCATTTTAAAATCCTAAGAATTTAGAGCATGAGTTGCAGGTATTTGGCAATTGCGATTCCTATGGTAAAATAGAAGCAAAGCAAGGTAGACTGTTCCAAAATATTTATATGATTTGGTGGTTGGGAGCCACCTTGATCCAAGCCTTTGTGAATTCTAATGAATCTTGATCAAAGTTCCAAACTACACTAATCTAAGTGAATATTTAACAATGAGATCTAAGCTACAGTGAGTTATTTCAAAAAAAGGGGTAAAAGGAAGGGTAAGGCAGAAAGGAAGTGAAAGTGATTGCTAATCTTTATCTCGAACATTATGACAAAGTTTTAGTTGACTAAACAAGCATTAAAACTATTATGTAATCCAAAATAGCTAATGCTCAATTTTCACTACAACCAAGTGAAATTCTAAGGATAAGTTGAAGATACAAGTAATAATTAAGTATGATTTAATGTTTTGCTACTACACCTAGATATCTAATGCACATCTTTAATGCAGAACAAATTAAAGTGAATCAACTTAGGATCTTTTCAACCAATCTTTCATAGCGTATATAAGCAAACTTGTAAGAAGAATGCAATTCAAAATTAAGGAAACCATTGAAATTTGAGATCTAGACAAGTAATTAAGAGAAGAGATAACAACTATCAACACAATGAGATGGAAAATATTTGTATAATTCCTTAGATATATTGATAGCTCTAAGTATGCAATTTTTCCTCAAAAACATCTCTCTTAAAAAATTGTAACACTACCTATTTATAAAAAAATAGGTAGTGTACCGATCAGTCTATTCATACAGGTGTACAAAGGTAAGGATGACTATCCTTATATGCCCTATGATACATGTTATTTTCCAAATCATACTGACCTAGAGGCAAATATGCTAACAGACTAGCATATGCTTTTACAATGGAATATTCTATTTTAAAAGTGTTACAAAACTTTACAAAATATAATAAGCTTAATTTGAAGGTGGGACCCCTAATTTTTGTTGAAGGGTGTCTTTAGCCTTAGTGTATTATTCATTGATCAGGTACAAATCTACTACAAGCTTCATCAAACACCCATCCTTTTGGTCTACTCATTCATTTAGCTCTTTGTCATTTCTGAACATGGCCTCCTTAATGCTCCAAGCTTTGACAATTCATGCCCCTAAATTAAGGATAATATCCATGATTTTACTATTCTCATTACTGTATTGGCCTTGGATTTTCCCCCTTATTTATTGGATGGTAGCAATGGCTCTTTACTTGAACTCCTCATCATTAATAAACCCTATAGTAGTGGGTTGTGAACCCTCTATCAACATAGTTCCCAAGAGTTTCTCAATTTTGCTTATCAAAGTTTCATCCTCTCTTACAAGCTCATTGACATTATTATGCCATATGTTTAGGGTTTGTACCTTGTTAATAATGATTCCTAGGATTGCATTCAAGTGTCCCAAACTAATAGCCCTAGAGCCTAGGATCTATCTTCTCACTTGTTTATTGATTAGCTTGGCAATTTGGTCCTCTGAAACCTACCATTAGATAACCAAAGCTTTAGCCTCTTGAGCTTATTATGTCATGGTATTTTGTCCAATCTTCATCTCCTTCAAGGCCTCAAACATGTCAAAAAATGATCCATTCAACATTTTAATCACCTCCTCAAATATCGAGAGGAGGGCATAGGCCTCAAGGTTTTGCTTCTCCATCCTCAAGTTGGCAATTTGTTGCTTCAATCCCCTAATTCCAACCATTGCTTACACTGATTGGGATTAAACCAGACTCTCCACATCCTCTCGATAAATGGGATGCTCTCCCAATGTTTGTTATTCTACTGGAGTTAGGCTTATGAAAGGTTCAACCCTTTGAAAGGTGAACTCTTTTGTACCCATCACAACTTTCCTTGTGGTGATCTTCTCCAGCCCTGTGGTATCTAGATTGAAGTAAATTGTAGTGGTAGGCTTAATGAACTAGGTGGTCTTAGGAATTTCAACTTTTGTGCCATTGAATTCTCCTAGAGTATCCATTCTCTTGCCTCCATCCCCTTTTTCCTCCATTATTATCCTCTCTGCTTATTCCTTCATAATATCCCTTATCCATGGCTTAATATTTTAAGCACATCTACATCAACCCTGGTGATGGCCCATGAGTGGGAGAAATATGGGATTTTATATAATTTTCCATAGATGAACTAGTTAGGATTAGTTAGTCCATGAATTGGAAATTCATCATTAAAGAGGTTGACCTGACTAGTGAGATGGGTGAATGTCAATCTAGGCCTCTTCTTTGGTCTCACAGGGACCTATGCCAAATATACCTATCTCTTCTCCTAAGAGTCCACTGGGATAATTTATATTCTTTTTGCCTCCTCTATAGGGTTCTCTTCTCCATTTGAACCATAAGATTCTATGAGTTCTTTCAGGGCACCTTCATGTGTTTCATTAGGTTCTAAGGCTATCATGTCAATATACTGGACTAGGGAAGGTGGTCTTTTGGGTAGTATCATAGATGAGGGCCCTTCACCAAGTATTTATTCTAATCTAACTTCTCCAATTTTATATTTTCCTTTATCCTATCCATCATGGGCTTTCTCAACTTGATGTTACTCATGGGCCACTCTAGAGGGTCCAGTGAACAAATGATATTACAAAGGGTGCATTTGCCATATTTTACCTTGAAGGCTTGTTGTCCCTAACCAATCTATGCTCTAGCTTAATGTTATGGCCTTGAATTTTAGCCAACACTTCTTCCTAATTATTGGATCTGATGTATATGGTGTTATGGACACCAAGTTGGTGTGCATAATCAAGATTGAGATTTTTGTCCCTCGGATGATCTACCACTTTGCCTCTTAGATCCCACATTTGTAGATCATCAAGCTGAAAGTTAAATGAATTACTATGTGTAACCATAACCTCTACTTGATTCCAATCCTTGATTATGATTCTCCAACTATCTAAGGGGAAGGGGTGAAGCATAACTTTCCTCTTCTCTTTGTAGGCTTTATCAACTCCACAGATATGTTGGGAGGTAATCTCCTGCTCAACAAGCTTATTTGGAATGTTCACTGGTAATTTATATGGTTGGGACATGATGCCATCTATCCTAATGATAGTTCAATCAAGATAGAACCATATGTCCCCTATCATTTCAACATATTTCTAGATAATGGGGTGAGTCTAGGAATGGGGACATTAGTGATGGCATCCACTATAATAGGGTAAACACAATCACAAATGAATTGCATGTGGTTCCTCTACTTGTAGATATGGACCTTGGAGTAGTAGTGGGAGATGGTAGTTCTACCATCAATGGACCAGTTCTTAATGTTTGGGAAGGTAGTTAAATCAAGAAGAGCATCAAGTAGGTAGGACATCATGTAGAATTTCTTGGAGATCCTCCTCTTAATGGCTATGAATTACTTTACTAAGAAGGTGATGATTAAATCTCCTATTAGAGGAGTAAGTTTTTATTCTACTAAGAAGTGTACATATGAGACCTAGACTTTATTTATGTAGGTTTTTGATGGGGCACCAAAAGCTCTATTTAATAAGGTCATAATCACCCTAATGCTTTCCCTAAACTAGATAATAAGTATTTTTCCATCAAATTTTTTGAAGATGTGAGGTCCTTGGAGGAGCCAAGGCCTCAAGACAGAGTCTAAATCATTATTATTGGTGTACTCCGTCATCTTTTGGAGGTCTAAATGGGGCAAAGGGAGCTTATAGTATTTTTTGAAAGCAATAGGGGAGATGTATGCTACCTCTTTTAAATTTACTTCCCTAATGATCCACTCACCATCTATCCTAAAACCAATGAAAATAGGTGTAAGGACATCAATGTAGTGTAATACCTTAGGCTTTATCGTGGCATGATGGATACCAACCATCTAGATGGAAACCAAGTCTGTATATTATCTGTTAGTAGTGGCATTCCTTTATTCTTCCTTTATTATAGGATACAATTCATTAATCATGAAGAAGATCTCACACTAGTTTTAAATACCTTAGATATTTAGCACCATGAGGTCTAATTATATATCCTTGAATGTTCCACCCTCACTATCTATTTTCAAATAGAGCTCAACTTCTTCTTTCATTTATTGTCTGCTAGTAACCATTGTTCTTATTTCTTGTCGATTACTTGTATTAGGTCATAGGGGATTTCTGTAAACACTTTTGTGTGCTTAATAAACATAGTTAAGTCCTCTTGATTGAATTATTGTAAATTGAGCATGATGGAGTAGCTTTTATAGGGTTTAGGGTTCTACAGCTTTAATGGTGAAAGATATCCAAATTTTGGCTTATGCATGTCCTGGATTTGATTTGGACCTATGCCTTTATACCTTCATGTTTTCCAACCTAAAAGATCTAGGATTTTGTCCCCTTTCTACTTGTTTTGTGCTTAGGTGGCACTAGTTTTGGTCCTTCATGGAATTTTTCATAAATTTTATTTAAACATAAGAAGGAAGGTGGACCAAAAAAATTGAAGCATAAGAAGGAAGGTGGACCAAAAAAGTGCCACATAAAAGGAGAAAAAAGAATACAAATAAATAATTGAGGAATTGTGTATAAATGAAGAGTGGATAAGGGTATAGAATAAGGGATTAACAAAACCTTTAAATGATTGAAGTAGGGGGCACATACCGACAAAATCCCAGAAGAAGGAAGAAACAAATATGTGTGTGCAGGAAAGGACATGTAAAGTGCACACAAAGAGGGGAAACTTGGAGGAATTAGAAATATGAGGTGCGCATAGACACATGATATAAAGTAAGAGAAGAAAAAAGGTGGAGAAAAGGGGAGAAGAAGAGGATTGAAGGATAAGGAAGAAGAATATGAGGAGAAAAGAGGATCTAGAGGAAAGAAACACAAAATTAGAGGTGAAAGGGAGCACCTTGGTCGAGAAATTGACTAAAATCATTACTTATCAATTAGTCTAGAATTTAAGTAGGAGCTTACATTTCAAATTACCTAGGTAATCTGATAGATGAGCATTCTAGGTTAACATGTTATCTCACATCATAAAATATTTAGAGTGTGCAAATGAAGTAAAAGTTAGGCTTTGGAGGACAATGTATAAAGATATTTATAATAAATTTCATGGAGCAAACCATTAATAATAATGTGGGGAGACAAGCTGGTAAGTGCATTCAAATGGAGCATGGAATAAAGGTAGTCAATGAAGTCCCAAGGGACCAGACCATTAAGCAACGTGTGAGAAATATTATCTACAACACAAGATGCAGAGGAAATAATACACATAAAACATGAGTGTGGAGGCAATGTACAAGGATAAGGACATAGAACCCAAGACTAGAAAGGACAAATAGTAAAAAATAATAAGCTATCAATCAACCAACAAGAAAATATTACACTTAGAAAAATTGGGATTGAAATGACAACAAAGGATGATAGATATATGAGGCAAGATCTAAATTTATTATTTTTAGGATTGTAACTCTTGATGTTTGTCTAAACCAAGCTACCCTAGTGTAGGGATTTTAATTTGGGCACCAAACCTACTTGGTGATAATTGTCATTCACTTGTTTGGATGCATCAATGATTGAGTTGTAACAACTATAAAAATGGGATTTGAGTCTCATTTGAAGGGGATAATTGTGGTTATTGATTATTTTTAGCTACTGGTGGTTGAGGAGTGAAGCTATAGAGTAAAGCTGATACATAAGGGTTGAACTCTGTTGGAATGCATAGTTGATAGGGTGAGTGAGAGAAAAGCTAAGGGCTATTAGAAAGGAGTTGAGAGCCCTTATGTAAGATAGTGAATCTAATAATATCATGTAATTTTCTATTGATAATAAATATGTGTCAGAATATATTATGTATAGTTTATGACTATGTGGGAGGCTTCCCTTCACTGATACCCCCTACCATGGCACTACACTATCTTAAAAACTTGTGAAAGTTTATTGCATAGAGTTAAAGTATTGTGTAGGCTTAGCTTTTTGCTCATGACTGTAATTTAAAAAATAAACATTTTACTATTTTTGAAAAACAAGCAAAGTATTAATATTATTGGTTGTGTTTTTAAGGAATTTTTACTTAGTTAAGCTATTTATTTTGTGTAGAGAAATTTCATGGATAATAGATTCATAACCTTGTGTCAATTTACCATTAATCTTGTCAATATTTTTGGATAGTATTCCACAATAGTTTTCAAGCCTAGAAGAAGAAAGGGAGAGGTTCATCAAAAGTATTGTATAGTGTAGTATATATTTTTATGTGAAAAAATAAAACAATGCCATATTTCCAAAAAGTTCAATGTTATATAACAAAAGTGTTACTTGGTTTAGAAAAAAATAAATTTTGCATAAAGACATTGGTTGATGAAGGGAACATATCATTACTAGTTTGTATGTTCTAGTTTTGAAAAAGCATTTACTTTTTTCCAAGATTTATCGCATTGGGCTTCTTTAATCTCAACCTTGTCTATTTCCATTCATAGTAACAACATGAAATTTTGAAAAAAATGAAGGATGGATGAAATTATAACTATGTAGTGCAACTGAAAAAGAAATTAAAAAAATTAAAAAAGAGTCTTACTGACCAATTTTGGTTTGTGTGCTTGTTAAAAATATATATAAGTACATGATGATCAATCTAATGTGCATTCCTTTTAAACATTTTATAGCAAGATTGGTCATAGTTGGACCAGACATGACCTATGTTATTTCTTAAGAATGTGTTTTCTTGTTTGACAAAAAATTATAAATTGTGACTTGTCATGTGTTCATTAAAAAACTTTGCATTCTTATTGTGTTTATGCATATCAATATTGAAGTATTCAAATACATAGATTGATTTTTATTGAGAATAAGTCATAAAATACTAGTCAATAATGGACATGATATTATGTATTTTTTCTTTTGGAGTAGCATATAAATTTATTATTGTCAATAATTACTCATGGACTTGTAAAGTTGCCAAAAAATCATCAAAAATAGTATCTTAATTTTTCTATGTTTGTAGAAAGGGTATATATTATGGTACATATAATTATTCTATGTACATGGTATGTAAACACACAATGGAAGCCTAAGAATAGATCATTATTATGACAAATGACATATGCATGTTTTGAAATAAAAGTATGTCATATTGCATCAAGTCATGGTCATGCATAACATCCTATATATGAGATTGAATCTTAATATTCAATAAGAAATAAAAATGCACGAGGAAAAAATTTCGTATGGAAGATGAATTTATAGGTGTCATTATGTTTCCAACTGAAGGTGAGACATCTCATCAATAATCTTAAGTTTGATTTTGAACATTTTCATTGTTAAATAATTTATAAAATACAAGTTTTATATAAATTTTACACAATAAAGTGTAATATAAACCAATCCATCATTGGTCACTCTGAGAAAACTAAACGCAAAACCATCATTGTAAGTCCTTAAGATCTATGAATAGTGTGTGCACAAGCAATTTTTATGAGAAACTATTTCAGAGTATTAAAATTATTTTGCATGATTATTTTTTCAAGGGTCTATCTATTTGCACAATGGTAACCCAATCTATCTGAACATAACTTGTATACATATGTGCATATTTTTTAATATAATGGTGGCTAATGTTTAATTCACAAAATTTTATCCATAATATAATAAGTATTTTTATTAGTGTACAAGTTTGAAGTTTTCATCAAATCCATTCACCAAGCCATCTTTTATATTATAGTGTATTTAAAAAAATATGATATTAATTAATCAATAATGATAATAATGACACATTTAGCACATGTGACTTTCACACACAAATATGGTCCTAACCAACCATTCTCTCACACATACAGGCTACCTTATGAGTTTTACCCTTCCATTATAGTGTTACACACCTCTAAGAACTTCACTATCTATTTCAAACATGCATATTATGATGCAAAAACATGCCTACATGCTTATTTTAATCCTTTTGTGCATGGGTAAAAAACATCATCAATATTGGCATAAACTTGGCATTATTGACCCTCTCCCAACAAAGACTTTTTTTTTAAATCAAAATTTTCCTTAGGGTTGGCCCTTCTTCCTATCATGTTAGTAGCATGAGAAATTACACAATTGGACTCATATATATACAAATCAAGGCCTCACTTGATAGGGAGTTTTGAAACTTGTTTGGTACACAACTATACATTATTTCACATTCATAAACACTTCCCTATTCTTCCCAAGTTATAAAAAGGTCACTAGGAGTAGTCATAAACCAAGTCTGAAGCATACCAAATCTAAGTCAAAGTGATAATTTCCACGTATTAAATCCAAATCATTAGTTGTATTTATATAACAAAGGAGAACAATTGCATAATCACATTGGGTGGGATAACTAAGTGTGTCTTGATTTCCATACTTCGAGTATTAGGTACATAAGTAGTGGCCAATCATCAACGAGGGTGATTGGGGTCAACACAACCCATTACACTTTCTTAGTTTTGTAGTTTTCTATCCCTCCCAAGCATACTTATGGTTTTAAGGTAAAAGAGGCTAATTTATAGAGTTATGCACATCATCATGGTTTGACATCGTATACATATATTTTGGATAAATGTGAAGGTTGCCCATACAATCATAGACCCTCTTTTCTGAATAATTCACTATCAAACACTATAAGTTAGTATTGATAGTTGATACTTACCCTATCTAGATAGAAACATAGTTATAGATATAGATGAATCACAAGCCTACTTCAATTTACTTTTCACTATCAAAATTTAGTCATAGTCAGATATTCAATTAGAAAAAATAAGCTCTTATCCCTTTTTTAATTTCCTATATCTATTATATTCCATTTTTCAAATATTTTTAATTAGTTTTAGTATTTTACATTTAGATGTATGTTTGAATGCCATATCTATCTATTTGAATTACATACTATTTTCTACCTTATTCAGGTTTTCTTATTTAAAATTAGGGTAGAACATATTTGTGAACCCATACATTGTTATAACCATGTCAAAACCTAAGTCTCCATTAGGGTTTCATCCTTCTTGGGTTTCATATTTCAGCCTTAGGTTTTTATTTTTAATACATGATTTTTGTATTTTTCACTAATAATACACATTAATAATGGATATAATAAATGAATAATATTTTTTAATACAATTCATAAAGGTAATATTTTCATATTATTCCATTTTGCTATGTTACATTTTGATAAATCATATAATCTAATGGATCAAATTTAAGAACACTAATAAAACTAAAATTAACAATGAACAACCTAAGCCTTCTTAAAATCATATTGTTTTAACATCCAATTTGATTTTATTTTTTTTATTAATAAATACCAAAGGTCACGTATGAATCCTGTTGTTCCTTCTCCCCCTAGACTTCAAGTTTGTACTAGCCACCATCCTGATCCCATTATTCATCCACAACTTTTTTTTGGATTTTTTGGTCTATGTTGTCAACATAGATGAGGTAGGGTGCACCACCATGCATGATATAACAAAATTAGTAAACATGTTCCCCCTCAATCCCCTCCACCTCCCATGAATCAATCTAACTAACCCAAAGGCTATAATATCATAGATTAACTAACAAACACCCATGATAAAATTTCTCTCTTGGAGTTACTTAAGATATTAGTGGTTTAAAAAGACATCTTATATGAGGTATTGTGAGAAACAACTCACCCTAGTGATACACAACTTGAATCATTTTCATCTATCATGAATACAATCAAGGATATCAAAAAAATCATCACATTTAAAAATGAATACTTATTACACAACACATAAGAGAAAATAATTTCATCATTCACTCAAGTTCAAGTGCTAAAGTAAATGGTCAAACATGTATTGGTAGATAATGGTTTTGGATTGAATATTTGTAACATTTCCTTCTTGCAACAATTAGGGATCAACCTAGCTACTATTCAAAAATTAGATAAAAGCATAAAATGTTTCAATAACACTCTATGTCAAATACTTGGGACCATATTATTGGATGTAAAACTAGGTTGTAAGATGGTACCTACTACCATGCATGTGATGACTAATTAATTACATTACTAATTGATTTTGATGTGACCTTGGATACATTTTATGGAAGCTATACCATCAACATTACACAAATATATCAAATTCATGCATGAAGTATATTCTTATACATAGCTAGCAGATGATGACCCTTTCATATATTATAAGATGACATAATCTAATAATGATAACCAATAATAATCACATTTTGAAGATAATTCTATCATTCCTCCATCACAACCAATTCTAGTAGCTCAAATGCATACATATGAGGTGTGAAAGTCAAGTACTGAAAAGGACAAGACACCGGTCATAAATTATAAAGGAGAAATATAATATGAACCAAAATCCAATAGAGAATAGGCAAAACTTATTCCCAAACTTGCTTTAGTGGTGAATTTAGAAAATCAAGATGGCATGGTCATATACCATGATGATGATGATGATGATGATGATGATGATGATGATGATACCAACATGGTAGATATGATAGATGAACAACTACATGAGTTAAACTTCAATCCTTTAGATGAATATTTATCTCATATTCTATTCACACCTATTGGAGTTGGACAATATCAAGGCAATTCATATACAATGAAAAGGGATAAATAAATATTCTTATTTAATCAAAGACTTTTGGGGGAAAAGGAAAGATAACAACAACAGATCATTAGTACAATTAAAATGTAAATAATAGTTCAAATATTCTCTCACATAAGGCAAGGTTACAAAAGGAATGGTTTGAAAAAAAAAGGTTACAAAAGGAACAATTTGAAAAGCAAAGGTTACAAAAAGAATAGTTATAAAAGTCAAAGTTACAAAAAGAACAACTCAAAAAGCAAATGTTAAAAAGGAACAATTAGAAAAATAATGGTTGCAAAAATAAATCCAATTTAAACAAGAAAGGGTTTCTTAAGAAGGAAGTTAAAAATCAAGATATACCTAAAAAATATAATGTCACGAATATAGTTTCAAAGGAGATAACTAAAAAGCATTCATCATATCTAGATCCTTTGATTTTCAGCCCTCATATAGATGGCACAAAATGGGCTAATGTGGATATTACTAATGCTCATGAAGCCAATGTTTGTAACATGCAACTACTAAAAACTCTTGGATATGATATGAACACTTGGATAAGCCTAGTTCATATATTTTATTCATCAGATATATTGAGATTTCTATCACACTTGGTCTAAAAAAAATTTTGTTACATTTAACATTTCCCCTACTTTGGATCAATACAATGCAAAATTAGTAAGATCATGGCTAAGATCAAAGGTAAAACACTAGGTATAGATCATGGCTATGTTACATTTGAGCATTAATTTGTGATGGTTACCATTTCAAGAGAGGGATCTTATTTAGAGCAATCAAACAAAGAAGAAACTATTTCTTCAAAGGATGATATAGGACCTATAAATCAACACAACATTTTAATTAATGATTCAACATAGAATTCATTGGGAGATCACATATGCTATGAAGAAACTCCATGGGAGCTTTCTATTATGGGAATCATTGGTTAATCTTCAATATTATCTATTATACGTAGCCTCTTAGATTTATCATCTATTATATTCTTCTATTTTGATGTGCATGCACTCATATGCATTTGTATTGACCAATTTTATAGCCCTTGGATTTTTTTCACTTGGACATTGCCTCTTGATTGTTATCTTGATCTAGACATCCATGAAAATTATCCTATAATGATTCTAGTGTGCATCTTTGGTGGCAATCTTCTTTCTCACTCTTACATAATGACTACTTACACATATTATGGATTCAATTAAGCTTACATGATCACATACATTTATATCTATGTATTACATGAGAACACATCAATTATTACCTATCGAGGGCATGCAGATCCTTATCTCTATATGTGATATTGAGCTACATTGTTGTGATACACATATATAGTGGGGGAATATTTATTGCCTTCCCTTCTTACATATTTCCATGCTTTCATATCTAATGTACAATATGCCTTGATACATGTCATGGATTATTCAAATCTATTACATTCTTATATTTTCAAAAACATTTCCACTAGGCCTTACTTGACTACTTTCAAATATTTCAAAAATGAAAAAAAATTAAGAAAACTAAAAAACAATAAAAATATTCAAAAAAAAAAAATCAAGACCTAAGCATGAATTGATTACTAGATTTCACTATTTACATATGTTATTTATCATGTTTGGTAGATGGCATGTTATTTTCATACACATTCATTTCATAGTATATGAGTGTGATGTAGGACATATAAGTTACACATGGACATACTAAGATATCCCATGCTTGTACACAAAAATATGGTCCTAACCCACCATTCTATCACACCTATAAGCTAAATTATGAGTTTGATGCTTTAGTTATGATGTAGACACCTATAGGAAACTTAATGTCTATTTCAAACCTACATACTATCCTACATAGTCATTCCTAAATGATCAATTTAGTCTTCATGTGCACAGTTTAATAATGTCATATTAAGTTAGTATCACTAGTTGATATTGACCTCAACCTAACATTACTGACCCTCTCCAGTGATGCCCCTAGAAAAGCATATTTTTGATATAGGGGAGTTTTAGTTCCCAATAATCAATAAGAGGTGCCCTCTATGGACCATATGAGCACGTCACCCCCACCGTGCTTATGGCTCTCTACCCCAACCAAGGCTGCCCATCCTCCAAGCTAAAAAAACCCTCCATCACTTCGACCAACTACACAATTGCAATTAGGGATTTGAGGGTGCCATTTGTAGGGTCCCTCCCCCTTAGCCTACTCTCATGCCTATATAGATAGAGGGCACACCCTATCTCATTTCTCTATGGAGATCCAATGGATTATTTTTAAAATTATATCTTTCTTTAGTGTCATCCCATCTACCTAGCATGTCAGTGACATGATAAATTAACCAATTGGACTCATATATATACAAATAAAGGCCTCACTTGATAAAGTAGTTTGGAACTCATTTAGTACACATATATACACTATTACACATTGAGAAAAAATTACTTATTATTTCCAAATTTTAAATAAGTCACCAGGAACAATCACAAGCCAATTTTGAAGCATACCAAATCAAAATCAAAGTGAACATTGTCAAGTATCAAAACCAAATCATTAGTTTCATTCATATAGTGAAGGAGCATGATTTTATAATCAAACTAATTGGGAGAAGTACGTGTGGCTTTATTTCCCTTCTTAGAGTATTGGATACATATACAACATCCAATCATCAATGAGGGTGATTAGGATAAACTTAGCCCATTAAAATTTATTAGTTTTTATAGGTTTCTATCCCTCAAAATCACACATAGGGTTTCAAGGTGAAGAAGGTTGAAATCTAGAGTTGTGTGCATCATCAGGTTTATCATCATGCACACAAATATTTCAAAGACATGAGAAGTTATATGTATGGTCATGGACCATCTTTTTGACATAGGTCACTATCAACCACTATAGGTCAGTATCAACATTCGATACTAATACAAAGATGATGGATCTAACCCTATGCAAATAGAAACATAATTTAGGATTTGTAAAAATCATAGCCCTATTTCAGTTCTTTTTACACTGTCATAAGTTATAGTTAGATAGTTGATCATAAAAGCTAAGCATTTATCCTTTTATTATACTTACTATATTTAGCATATTCCAAATGTTAAATCAAGCCAATAAATTTCAATATTTTACATTTATATGTATGCTTGAATGCCATATCTATCTATCTAAATTACATACAAGTTCTATCCTATTGGGGTTTTCTTAATCTAAATTTGGGTAAAACACATAGTTTCCAACAAATATCTCAACAAAAATATCTAGTTTTAATACTATTTTTATTAGAATTGAAATAATATATTCACCCCCACTTGTTTCATCATATGTTGTGTCTTATTCATCAAATTAATTGATTATAGTTTTTTTAGAGGCATAAGTGCAAACTATATACACATAATATTTTCATAATTTTAGCAATTATTGATGCTTTATTTCTTGTGAGAACATGTCAAGTCTCAATCTCTCTAAGTTCACACCTTAAAAGGTGCACTAGAAAAGGGGTGGGTAGACCATTAGTGTTTTGAAAAAAAATTATTCCCTATACCACTTCTTATCAATCTAACCTTTTCCTAGACACTTCTTAAGCTTTGCACCTTCTTCTAGCCATTTTATGCCTTCATTATCCCCTTACTAAGCTTAAAACCCTTCCCAATGGTTTACGTTACATTTTCAGCCCCATCAACCCTATCCTCTAATTGATAAAACTTATTTAGGGTCTAAATCAGCCCTTGGCTAACCAAAACCAAGACATAATTTTTTTAATCAATAATGATACATAGTTGATTAGGCTGACCCTATCAGCTAAACTTTCAAAAAGGTTTAGGGTTAGATTCAGCTATATATACACATGCATTTCATAATTTCTTAGAGAGACAACAAGATTTAATTATTCATTTGCACATATTTACAATTTTCTCTTCTACCATTCTACTTGAGGAGTTATAGCTTAGGGTATACACTTGGAGAAGAATCTTGTCTTTTAGAAAAATCTCAAAATATTTGGCCTTTCTTAGTCATCCTTACAAACCAAAAAACCTCTTGTGAAGCACCTTTGGCTAAGGGAGAGATTGAGTCTCGATGGTTTCATATTCAAGGTAAGTACCTCTAACTTTAATCCTCTATTTTAGTAGATAAAAGTAGCATAGGTAATGTATTTTGAATATATTTCTCTCTTCATACATTAGGGTTTTAACTATACATAGCTTAATTATAAGTCTCATATGCATGTTTAATTTTATGTTTACTAACCCTCATTTTGTGCGACAAGATTTGGTGAGCACTAGACTAGACTTTACTTTGCTTTGCATATACATTTTTGAATATGAAAACATGGCACATAGCTAGGGTTATTACATAGTTCTGATTGACTAGAGGTTTTGAAACCCTCCCTAGTGATTTTATTGTGTTAAGATATCCCTTAAATAGGTCTAGAAAATAGATCTTGGTCATGACCCTAAATATCTAATGTATCAATAATTGGAAGTGTAAGTAGGATTTATCTTCTTTGAGCTATGATTGATTAATAGATCAGTTACATTTACCTTGGTATAATTCTGGTGAACCCGATGTGAACCAAACCCTTGTAGGTTTTATTTCACACCATCATTTTGTAACCATATTATATTTTTAGTATTGTATTAAACCATTCAATATAATTCTAATATTTTATGCGTAGGTTTAACACACAGCCTCTCCAAAATGAATTTATTTACCTATGCAGGTCTTCACCAAATATAGGTTATTAGATCTATCAGTTTGGCACAATATTCTTCTTTAGCTCTAGATTTGCATACATAGTCAAACTAGTTGAATTTATTTGCAATTATCTTTTATCAACATACAATTCTACAAACATAGTCGACTCTATTCACCACTTCTCTTTCAACATACATGGTTTTGCAAACTCCATCGATCTAATCAACTCAGTTAGCAAAATTTTGAAATAAAATTTGAACATCACAACATAAAATTATAAAATATAAAACATCTTCAAGTCCATCAAGGTTAATTCCTTTATCTCTTTATCATTTTAGTTCTTATTTTAGTACTATTTTTTACAAGTTTGTAGTCTATAAAATTATAGCCCTACAACAAACTAGGTTGACCTATTTGACATAGTTTTGTAGTTTGTCTTCCATCTAGAAGAAATAATCAACCTATTTGACTATGTTCTTATAGATATTACTTCTATAGAATAGTAGATACCTATTCAACTCTATTTATCATTATCTGCATATAGTGTCACCTGAACTAACTTTATACTTTTCACATTCAAGGAATTAACCTTTATTTGTTATTAATTAATTCACCTTTCCTTTTTAGTTTTTTGCATGCTTACAATAATTCACATAGATTAAATAGGTGGTTTTTTAAATTACTATTTTATTCACACTATTTTTATCTTTTTCACACACTACCAAATCACTTTTCATTCAAAAAACATTAAACATTTGACTTTTCAAGGCCTACCTACTTGGATTTCATTACCAATGGGGAAGCCTACTTAGTTTTTTGGCCAAGTATAAATACATGGTTGATGTTATATATTGATAAATCACCTGAAAAACTTATCATTATGGGATTGTGAATTCAAGGTGTAAGCCTCAATACCAAGTGAATCCATCACCAATACATATCCCTTTCAACCCAAATGTCCTAAAACCAACCCTAGATTATTTTATAGTTCCTTATTTCATCCAACTTTCCTATCACATTAAAATTAAAATTTATTATAACTTAATGACACTTAAGATGACCAATTAGTTAGCATTCACTTTATATTTACTACATGCTCTTTGATCATTATATGTTATATTGCAAAACTTGCATTGGCTAGTGTTGGTGCAAGGTTTATGATGTGTGATACAATTGGGTCAATCATAATGATCCAATTGATTGTGTGCTCAATTTAATTTTATTTCAAAATTATTTTAGAACATAGTCATTTTGATCGACATGTTCTCTTACGAACTATTTAGCCTTCCTACCTATAGTACATAGTTGACATGTCTAACTATGTATCCTTATCTTCTTATTCAATGCTTGTCTAAGTAGTACACATTCAACTTGTATGATTGTATATCCTTATCTACCTATTTAGTTCCATGTTTAGCAGTACACTATCGACCCATATTATTGTGTATTATTTTTAACCTATTTCTTTATAGAACTTTATCAACCCAGTTGACTCTATACCTATTGGTTAACTTTTTTCTTTATCTGGTTGACTTTGTCCCTTTTTTTCACTCTTGTTTCCTAATCTTAGATCCTTTCATCAAGAATCATTAAATACACTATCAAAATATTCTTAGATAACTTGAATCCATTTAGACACTATATGGGATGCTTTTTTCTTCATTTCTTTACTTCCTAAGAGGATCCTCACTCTTGGAGTACTTATTTTATTCCCTCATCTTTAGATTACAACATGGTTCAAATCACTCCACAAGATGATATTGGTGGATCAAACCCTTTTCATACCTATCAAGATAATTCCCATCTTCAAAAATCTCACCACAATGTGGAGGTAATTGATACAAGTCTATCCAATATCCCCATAAGGAATCCACCACCTAACAACACTACCCCTAATACCAATTTGAGGAGCCTTCTTACAAACACCAATCCATAAACTATTACCACTCAAATTCTTGTACAGATAGTGCAACAAATGAACATAATGTAAACATATAACACCTCCCAAATGATGCAACTACAACATTCAATCATCATGGCTAATCAACCTCTCTTTCTTCTCCCTCAAAATAATCAAAATTTTATTCCTCCACCTCTTAGATATGCCACAAGGAATGTCATCCCCCAAACTATCATGAAAAATAAGATGATTCAACACATCTAAAATTATCCTTTATCCCCTTTCATTATTTCTATTGATATTGGTAACATATCTCCAACTATTAAATATGATGGGACTAAATACCCTACATCTTTTCTTAAGGCATTTGGCAATCTTTATAAGGAGTGGATCCAAACTAATACTTTCTCCACAACTAAACTTTTAGTTAAAAATTTATTTGATGTTTATTATAATGGTACAATTAACTTACCCAAAATCCCATATGGAAACTAGAGTATCTATTCAATCCTCTAGTTAAAGAATTTCAACACAATGATCTTCCCAAGAATTGCCTTAGCCATTTCATTAATGCTAAGTAATCTCCCACTGAATCAACTCATTATTTTATTAAATGATCTAAATCTATGGATCACAAGGCCAATCATAACATGACTAATCACAATTTATTTAAACTCTTTATAACAACATTAACTCCTTAACTTCAATATAAGGTTTAGGCTTTTGCTCTTCAAATGCTAAATGAAACTCTTTACCAAGCTAAATGTCAATACTTATTAATGAAATTGTTCAAACCTAATACTAAAATCATTAAAGGATATTTTCAACATTTAACTAATGCAATCACTGGAAATCCTCCTCCACATAAACTAAGAGTTACTAAATCTAACAATCCTAAACCTTCTCATATGTCATTAAATGTGTAGCATATGAAACAATTTTTAGCACCTTCTAAACCATTTACTTATCCCAATAATCCTCTTAAATGGTATGACCCTAATAAATTTTATTGGTTCCATGCTGATATAGGTCATTCCCATGAAACATGTAGAGGGCTTAAAAAATTTATGATCTCATATATGCTTCGTGATTCATTTAATCATGAATCCATGATTCAACTATGTCGTTAAGATTACATTTATGTTTCTCAATTCTCAAAAATAACAAGTTCCCAAAGATTCTTCTTCTAATAACCAAAAATATTTATCCACATCTAATGCTCAATAATCCAATAAGGATATTTATGTGAATGATGCTGAATATGACCAGTGTTATACCAATTCTTGATATGTCAATGTGACTAAGGTCAAATATCAATGTAAACTAGCTCACAAAGATCTTGTCACCAAATGTAAGAAACCATATTTGGAAGAGAAACTTATCAAATATACTACCACTACTCATTTAGCTTTAGAACCAATGAGGAACCATCTCCTCCTTCTGAACCTCCAATCACTTTTCTTCCTCCTAAACCTATTTTACCTTCTAATCCTCATGTCAATTCTTCTTCCAAAACCCATTAGAACTTCTTAGAATAACTCAACTCCATCCCTTAAAAAATTCCTCTTATGAATTTAG
Source organism: Torreya grandis (assembly GCA_037957365.1). Lineage (NCBI taxonomy): Eukaryota > Viridiplantae > Streptophyta > Pinopsida > Cupressales > Taxaceae > Torreya > Torreya grandis. Next base: position 2,669,120 of record JARHVA010001068.1, read on the forward strand.
TTCGTACCTCTCCTTATCATCATAATTTCTTCATGCAACAAATTCAAAAAATTGAAGAGTCATCTTCTTTAGAAGAGGAACCATTTTTTCATGAGCCTCAACCGACTGAAGTGCATACAATTAAATTCATTTATCCTTCTTTAAAACCCTCTGAAGAGTTCCTTGAAGAAGACATGATCAATAATGAGATCCTATTTTGAGCTGATGATCCACCCCTCTTTATTAAAATAGCCATTAATACCACCTTCATTCATAAAGTATTTGTTGATGAAGGGTATGGTATTAATATGACATTTCTTTGGATTATATAACAACTTCACTATAAAAAATATCATCTCAAACAAACTTATTTGACATATCATGGATTTGACAAAACTAATCAAAATCCACTTGGTTTTATTTGGCTTCCTCTTATAATTGTACATACAACTATATAAACTAAGCTCATGGTCCTCGATTTACCCTTATCTTATAACATACTCTTGGAATGCCCATGGACTCATAGAATGAGGGCTATCACCTCTTCTGATAGCTAGTTTATCAAGTTCCTTCACAATGGAAAAAGTTACAAACATGATACCAATCCTAACCCATAGAGTATTCAACTTACAAATCCCAAATCCTAATATCAGACTCCCACCATTATAAAGATTGACAGTGTTCCTTTACCTAAATTTGGCAACATGAATCCAAATTTACATGTCACTCTTGCTGATTTTGATGATGATGAGTCAAATGACTTGAAAAATACCTACAACACTACCAAACTGCTTCTTTACATCTCAAAATGGCTACCTCCATCTCTATTTACTCGTGATTGATCATGAGATCATTGATTTCCCCCTCCATGTAATCTTAGGAATCTTTTTATATGGAAAATGACTTCATGTGCAATGATTATGGAGTGGCTAAATTATTCCAAGATCCTTTAAACATGTCTCTATGTAAATTAAATGACTTAGGCATATCACCTTTCGATGTTCCTCCTGAATCACAAGTATGTAGAATTTATCCAACTTATGATGATAACTACATCATGGCCCAAGCTCAATCATGAGATTTGGATGTTCAACATTATCAAAAAACTCTAGCTCAAATACATTCTTTCAATAATGATATTCATACCATTTAAACAAATTTTGAGTTAGCACCTGAAGGTCATGTACCTCTTACTAATTTTTCACTCCTCAATACCCCTTGGGTGGTGGAATAAATCTTACCCCTCACACCTCTAGAACTTCTAGCCTATTATATACCTCTTACCAAACCAATCATTCTCTCTTATCCTCTCCTTATCAATAATTCTAACGATAAACCAATCAAATTAGATGAACCTTCTTCTCTAATTTCACCTACTCCTAAGATTACACTCAATCCAAAGGCCACAGATGTACACCAAGTACATTATTAATATGACCACCATGGTAACAAAATTATTGATCTTAAATTATATGTGGATTATTATGGTTCTCTTCCCACTTTTCCTAGCATGAAGCCATTCTCAAATTGCTCTATGCCCAAGAACCTCAACTCCCTCAACAACATCACAAACTTGGGAATTTCAAGAAAAAATCCCCTTATTTCAACAACTTCATCACTCACATTGATCCTAAAACAAATCCCATTTCCTCTCTACCTAATGCACCATATAATTTTCAAGATGTAAATGCTATGCTTATCGAGGAAACTACAAGTATCAAATATGGTGCCCCATCATGCCACTGATAGATCACAATCTCTAGAGAACTTACACAAACTGAAAATGATAACTTTAGTTTATTATTTGATAAATATCATGATACTTTTGCTTGGTATTATGAGGACATGTCTATCATTGATCCTATCATCATGGTATATAATATCATCACTTATGCTGATGTCAAACCCATATGAAAAAAATAGTAGAAATTTCCCTCCCAAGTTTCCAATTTATGGAATAAAGAAATAATTAATAATTTTGATGGTAAATTTATCAACCCTATGGACTATTCAGAATGGGTCTCAAATATTATCTTTATTTAGAAAAAGTTACCATCATCATTCATATTTTCATCAATTTTCATAACCTCAATCTTGTTTGTCCCAAATACAACTTCCCTTTACCTTCCATAGATGCCATCATCGATTCCACTACTAGATATGAAATGTTGTCCCTTAGGGATGGTTTTTCAAGTTATAATCAAATTCACATTGCCCCCAAATATCAACATAAAACAATTTTCACCATGGAATGGGGCACCTATTGTTACGTTAAAATATCCTTCGGCCTCAAAAATGTCAGAACTACCTATCAACAAGATATGACCCAAATTTTCCATGACCTTATCCATAAGATTGTGAAAACCTATGTGGATGACCTCATTGCCAAGTGTAAAAGATGTAAAACTCATCTTTGTGATCTGTTATCATCTTTGATCACCTCATCAAATATCAAGTTAGAATAAACCCCTAAAATTTTGACTTTGGATCACATCTAGAAAATTTCTAGGGTTTTTTGTCTCTTTCCATAGTATTGATGTCGATCCTACTAAGATCAATGCTACTATCAACATGCCTATCCCTCCTATTCTATATATTCACACTTATCTTGGAAAGCTTAGGGAAATAAGATGATTTGTCCCCAAAATGACTTATCTCGTTTACTTTGTTAACTCTCTTCTCAAGAAAGGTAATTCTCTCAAATCAACAAACCCTTGTCAAAAAGCATTTGATAATATGAAAGAATCCTTACTTCATCCACCCACCCTTCATCTACCTTCTAATGATCATCCTTTAATCTTATATACTTCTTCCACACCTATATTAAGTGGGGCAATGCTTACCCAATAAGATGATACCAGAAGAGAGTATTCCATCTATTATATCAATCGAGGCCTCATTGACTATGAAAAATGTTATACAAAAGTAGAATATGATTGCCTCATAAGATATTTTACAGCTAAAAATATCCATCATTATATGCTTTATCAAACAACTTACATTATTGTTCATTGTGATCCACTCTATGACTTATTTAAATCCTTTCTCCCTAGAGATGGAATTGGCAAGTGGATGGTCTTTCTAATGGAATTTGATCTCTGCATTATTACACAAAAAGTTGTCAAAGGACAATTATTGCTGACCAATTTGTGGTAACTCCCATACTTGCTACCGACCACCTTCAAGATAGCCTCCTTAATGATAATATCCTCTATATTAAAGGTCTTAATCAAGCTATATCTCTTAAAGATTACATTCATAATTTCACTATTGATCTTGAAGCAAGTAATCTAGAAGAGTCTTATATCCTTCTCGATACCACAAAATCTAAAGTAGTTATCAAATAACTACCTAAAATTAATGTTAATTTACATGAAGATACTCAGACCCTTCATTTTAATGGTGGAAAATGCCTTCAAGGAGATGGGGTAGGTTTTATCCTCACTAGTACTCTTGGTAAACTTATCCCTTTGGAATTTTGCCTTCCATTTAATGTTACTAACAACATGGTGGAATATAAAGCATTAATCCTAGGCATGTGAGTGGCACTTGATTTAGACATTACATATTTGCATTCTTTTTTTGATTCCCAACTCATCTATTAATAGGTTAATGGTGATTATCGATGCAAAAGTGAAAACCTTATTATTTATCATCAAATAGCCACTACCCTTGCTAAAGTATTCATTTCTTTTACCATCAAGCCTATCCCTCGAGATTAAAATTCTATCACTGATTCACTTGCTTCTTTAGCATCTATTTTTCATCTGCACCAAGTCCTTATTAATTTTACCTTTATTATTCAAATAAGAAATTCCTCATATTTCACTAAGTCACAAGATTCACTTATCTACCATATTAAGGCTATCACCATTCAATAAATCCCTTGATACAAAGACATTATTCAATTCCTTGAGCATCAAACCTATCCTCTAAACATGGATGCCTACAAAAAGACTCAAATTTACAAATAAGCTTTCAAATATGTTTTTTGATATAAAATCCTTTATTATCATAACACTAAAGGTACCCTACTCTATTATGTTATGAAAGAAGAGATTTATCCTCTCCTTTAACAAACACATAGAGGAATTTATGGTGGTCACTAGAGTAGACATGATATAGCACACAAACATTTACATATCACTAAATTTTGGCCTACTCTTGAAAAGGATGCCATGGAGTTCACTAAAAAGTGTATTCCTTGCCAACTTCATGATGAGCTAATCCATTCACCTCCAGTCGATATCTAAACCTTAGCCATTATCAATGTGGGGATTATATTTCATAGGCAAACTACCTAGATCACAAGATGGCCATGTCTTTATCATCACAAATACTAAGTATTTTACCAAATGGGTCAAAACCATGCCTCTTATCAATGTCACCAAAACCACCATTTATAAATTGATCTTACATCAAATTATTTGTCATTTTATAGTTCCACATACTATCATTTCTAATAATGGTGGCAATTTTTTTAAAAAATGTCAAACAACTCTATGTTAGATTCAAAATCAGTCACAAATTTTCCATGCCTTACCATCCATAATGAAATGGCCAAGCTAATGCCACTAAATAAATAATTAATAAATTCCTCCAAAATATAAATTTTGAAACCTACATAGATTGGCATCTTCATCTATATCGCACTCTCTATGCCTACTACACAAGCATACATACTACCTCTGTGGTAACACCATTTTTACTAGGCTATGGTTCTAAATAAATATTCCCATTAGAAGTTGAGATTACCTCTCTCTATATATCTCTTCATGGTATCATACCTGATGAAGAATTATGTGAAGCTCACCTTCATTCTCTTGATCTTATTGATGAACACCATCTTTTTGCTCTACAACATAACTACCAATACAAGGCTCATATCGCTAAACAACATAACAAACAAGTTAAAGTCCACAATTTTAATATTGGTGATCTTGTCCTTAAATCAGACTACACACATGATACATAAGGTAAATACACACAAAAATGGTGGGGCCCTTACTTAGTAAACACATACTTGGTCATATCACCTATCACCTTCAAACTAATAAAGGCAATATTTTAAAAGAGCCCACCAATGTGCAAATTTTAAAGAATTATTTTACTTAGATATTTTCATTCTTATCATGCTTTATATATGATATCCTTTGAATAATTTTTTTAAGATATCTACATAGGTATCACCCTATACAACACTTTCTCTTTCCACAAACCTTAGTTCCTTCTTTTTGGTCCTTTGGATTCTCTTTTTTCATGAGTTGTATTTTAAAACTATAGATAGGACCCAGTCTTCCTCACGATTTCCTTATTTTTCTCATTTATTTCTTTACTTTATGATGTTTTTTCACCCCTTAGTTTTTGATTTTGTGAGTTTTAGTGTAACACCATGGATAGGACCAAAACTTCCTCACAAATGCCATATTTTTCATTTAGTTTTCACATGCTTTGTGTACCCTCTTGGGTTTCTCTTTTATGAGTTGCAGTGTAAGACCATGGATAGGATCAAGTTTTCCTTATAAAATCACCATATTTAATTTAGTGTTCCTTTTATATAATGTGTTCACAATAGTTACAAGTTTATGATTCCTTATTCTCAACCTTATCTTTTGCTTCTTTTTTAGATAAAATTTGCACAAAAATCAAGTGTTAGCATGTTTTCTTACACTTCCCTCATTCTTATGATAAGGAATCACACTTCACTATCATTGTATCCCTTTTTCACCTTTGTCACATTTTTATTTATTTGAACTACTTCAAATTGTTTCATGTTTCATTCCTCTTGATTTCCTTTCCTTTCATTCCACTCTAGATAAACCAAGGTTGAATTTAAAATAGCACTTTTATTTCATCTGAATTAACAAGATTCTTAGACACCATGCTCTCTAAGTTATCTTTATTAGAAACCTAGTCCAAAGTTTTAAAATGATGGTCATATTTAGCACCCATGTTTGGTTTTCTAAATCTATATGGAAGAGGAATAAAAAAAAGATCTATTAAAAAAGTTAAAAGCCAAATCATTTGAAATAAAAGGTAGTGATACAAAAGGAAACATACAAAGTTAAAAATTAAAATCACACCAAAAGATGTGATTAATAGCAAATATCATATTTCTAATCAAATCTCAAACTCCATAGTTGGCCTCATGATAAAGTCGAGGTCTATTGGGGTGTGGTAGGCTAGTAGATTGGGATAGGAGAATTTAAAAAAACTCTATGGTGCTACATACTTTCTCATGTAAGTACCCAATCTTTGTATTAGATCGATGACTCTATAAGGGGTCTTGCAGAATAGGGAACATGTTGTGGGAATGTAAGTCCATTTTAATTTTCATGCATACAACCTTCATGGGATGATATTCACACTTCATTTTATGACCTAATATTTGTGTGGCTAGAGGTTATTTAGAGTCCTTAATGTCAAAAGTCCTATTATTTTGACAAACCTAAGTTAAGTGTCTTGACTTCAATAGATAATTTTTCTACCCTAATTTTATCTTCATTTTCCCCTCCACCCATTTCCTTTCACCCCTTGATAGGTAATTATGATTCTAAATCTATTTTCCCACTTCTATATTTCCTCTTCTTCACATCTTAAAAACATGTTAGCACTATTTTGCTTTATTTTTATCTATCTTTAGGACAAAATAATATGCTTGAATGACTATGGATTACTTTCTTTACACCATTGCTTTAGATTTCTTGAATTGATTTGGTTTTTTTTACCATTTTAAATTATTGTACCTCTTTTTTCAGATGACTACATCCATTTCTACTTTTGATTATTTTTTCCATTGTTGAGTGAGTTTGGCTTGTTACTTCTCACTCACCAATGTTGTGGGAATGTAAGTCCATTTTAATTTTCATGCATAAAACCTTCATGGGATGATATTCACACTTCATTTTATGACCTAATATTTGTGTGGCTAGAGGCTATTTAGAGTCCTTAATGTCGAAAGTCCTATTATTTTGACAAACCTAAGTTAAGTGTCTTGACTTCAATAGATAATTTTTCTACCCTAATTTTATCTTCATTTTCCCCTCCACCCATTTCCTTTCACCCCTTGATAGGTAATTATGATTCTAAATCTATTTTCTCACTTCTATATTTCCTCTTCTTCACATCTTAAAAACATGTTAGCACTATTTTGCTTTATTTTTTTCTATCTTTAGGATAAAATAATATGCTTGAATGACTATGGATTACTTTCTTTACACCATTGCTTTAGATTTCTTGAATTGATTTGGTTTTTTTTACCATTTTAAATTATTGTACCTCTTTTTTCAGATGACTACATCCATTTCTACTTTTGATTATTTTTTCCATTGTTGAGTGAGTTTGGCATGTTACTTCTCACTCACCAATGTTGTTTTCCCTTTCATGTACTTTTTCTAGGGATGATTGAGTAAGGATTGTTACTTCTCACTCATTAACGTTATTTTATCATTTTTTACTCCATCTTTGTTTACATAAATATTGTTAATACTTTCACATTGATGTTTGATTATCATTTTTTACATGTATCCTTGGTTTGATTTTGTGAGTTTTCCTTTCTTACTTAAGGTTTGCTTGTTTAAGTTTTTTAGTCTTTAATCATTTTTTACTTAAGGTTTACTTGTTTAAGTTTTTTAGTCTTTAATAGCCTTGGATTTTCATTAATCGGATTTACTCCAATTTTTTTGACTTGGTCATTTACTCCTAACATAACATATGTCACCCTAACTTATCAAATTTTCAAGTACATCTCATCTACACTGCATCATTTATCTTTGCTTTCCTATATTTGTTTGTTTTTTATCTTTAGTTTTGTATCTTTGGGTTTAGCAAAATTATTCTCTGCTCCTTCCATGATCAAAACTACTAACACAACAGACAACCATCCAATGATAAAGGTAAGTCAAGGTATGCATACATTACTTTTATTTTTAGTTATTTCCCTTTTAGTCATTTACTTTCCTTTATTTTATGCTTTAAAATACTACAATTTATTTAGCTTCAATTTTGTGGGTTACTATGTTCTTTTCTCGAATCACCATCCCTATTGCACCTAAGTGACACATGATGAGATTTGAGTGGGGCATATGTATACACATAATATTTTCAAATGTTTATCAATTACTAATTCTTTCTCTCTTGTAGGAGCCCATCGAATGTCAATATCTTTGAGTGCATGCCTTAAGGGTACATCGAGAAAGGGGTGAGCAGACCATTTGTGCTTTAAAAGATTTTTTTCCCTATACCACAAATTTATATTAATCTAACCTTATCTTAGACACTTCCCTAAGATTTGCCTCCTCTCTTGCACCCTCTTCTATACATTTTCCACCTTTATTAGCCCATTACTAAGCCTAAAACCCTTTCTAATAGTTTACATTACACTATCATCCCCACTGACCCTATACTCTAATTGATAAAAATTATTTAGGGTCTAGGTTAGCCCCTGATCGACCTACACCAAGACCTAATTTACTTTTATCAATAACTATACATAGGCGATTGGTTTAACCCTATTGTCTAAACTTTCAAAAAGGTTTAGGGTTAGATTTAGCTATATATACACATTCATTTCATCATTTCTTAGAGTCACAAAAAAGGTTAATTATTCATTTGTGCTTATTTACAATCTGTTCTTCCACCATTCTACTTGAGGAGTTATAGCTTAGGGTCTACACTTTGATAAAAATATTGCCTTGTGCAAAAATCTTGGATACTTTGGCCTTTCTTAATGATGCTTACAAACCACAAAAACCTTTTGTGAAGTACCTTTGTCCAAGGGAGAGATTGAGTCTCGATGGTTTTGTCTTCAAGGTAAGTTTCTCTAACTTTACTCCTCTATTTTAGTATATAGAAGTAGCATAAGTAATGGCTTTTGAATATATTGCTCTCTCCATGCATTAGGGTTTTACCTATACATGGTTTGATTAGGATTCTCTTATGTATGTTTACTTTTGTCTTTACTAACCCCCATCTTGTGCCACAATCTTTGGTGAACACTAGACTAGATTTTACTTTGCTTTGCATATACATTTGTGAATATAAAAATATAAGACCTAGCTAATGTTATTGCATAGTTTTTCTTGACTAGAGGATTTGGAACCCTCTCTAGTGATTTTATTGTGGAAAGAGATCCCTTGGATAGGTATAGTAGATCCATATTGGTCATGACCCTAAATATCTAATGTATCAATAATCAGAAGTGTATGTAGGATTTATCTTCTTCAAGCAAGGATTGATTAATAGATCAGTTGCATTACCCTTTGTATACACAAACATTTTATTGTTGTGATTGTAAAAATTAGAAAATTAGTAGAAAAAATATGAAAAATTAGGATCAATTGTTGGTGGTCAAAAACAATTATTATTGGGTTATGAGACATAAATCTCTATTTGAGTAGTTATCCAAATTCTATTAACAATTGAAAAAAATGTATGATCTTTTTATCACATAGTTTCAATCAATCAATAAAGTTTCACTTATTTATTCAAAAAATAATATGGACCTATTTGTTTTATTAGTTTAGGGCTATAAAAGACAATGAAATAATTAATAAGTTTTTCTTTATAAAATTCACCACAAAATATCATATCAATGTTTTAAAAATATATAGTTGGCATGTGTTTTATCTCTCATAGTCGTTTATTAGTAAAATATAATAGTTATCCTCCAACAAGGGAAATTTATTTTGTAAGGACAAGGTGAAGTTTTTGATAGTGTTTCATCAATTTGTCAAGGAATTAATCACAAAGTGGAATAATATCATATATGTCAAAAGGAAATAAGAAAGTTGAATGAAGTGTTACACCACCTGTAGTGTACACAACCTTGCCTGTGAATGCTACAATCAACCCTTTTAGATTGATGGGGTCACTATTGATTGAGTTATTGTAGATATGAACCAAAGTTTTAAATATAAATTTGGTAGTGAAGGTTTTTCCTATACCAGCACCACCTATTAAGAAAATATATAATGTATTTTCAAGATTGTTATATTTTTTGTATGTAATGTATTTAACACTTCCATGTTGTTTTTTGTTCAACATTCTTATTTTCCTATAATAAGTTTCATTGTCTATTATGAATGTATGTTTTCAAATTTCAAATGGTATTATTTTATTTTTTTATTTATTAAATCATGGAAAGGAAGATAAACATGTACGTCATATTTTTCATTTAAATCCTTTTAAATTTTTTAATTCAAAGATACTACAATAGATAATTGTATATCAAATTCCAATTCCTCAATAACCACTTTCATATCACCCCATTTTGGGTTCATGTCATAATAATATATTGATTCATTTTGTCTTATGGTTTTGCAATGAATTTTTTATGAATCTTTCCATGTTAAGAAACCATTTTTGAGACTATATTATGTTTGATAAAATGGAATATATAGCAAAATTATTTATCTACAACATTTCTAATTATTTAAATGTTTGTTGTAATTGAAAAAGTGTATGACATATGGCTTTGACCTTGATTGTATTTTTTACAATTTTTTTATATGTCGAAGTAAATTTGGCAAGGAAAATATTGTTGATATATGTCAGGTGCCCAATATATATTATATAATAGACAGACACACTATGATTTTAGAATGATCAAGTTATTAATATAGAAAACCAAAGGGTTTAGTCTAACTATATGTTCTTTATAAGTATACATGTTTATGAGTATACACTTTCTTGAGTTTTTCTTCAATGTGATGGCAAAAACAATATGTGCATCCCGTATTGTAAACATTTGTTGATTATTTAGCATCTCATTTCCTAGTTTGTGTATCAATTGGACAACATATATGTGCGAAGTCTAGTTTTTTACATGTATTTTTATAAAAAAAATCATCATTTATCTATAAAATTTATTCGTGTATGAGCTACAATAGGTTTTTATTGCATGTGCATTGAGAACAAACTAAGCATTTGTATTTACTTGCCACCGTGAGAGAATTTGTTTGAAAAATATATTGTTCCATACTTTCAATTATTTTCTCTTTAAAAAAAATGGTTCTTTTAGTGTTGTTTGGATCACAAGTGTTTATTCAATTTCATTCATGTTAAGTTCATTGAGAAAAATGTCAAAAGAAATATAACTTTCCTAATGTTTGTTTTCAATAGCTAAGAAAATGTGCTTTGAATTTGTAACAATAAATTTATCATTATCCTTATATGGTTCCAGTATTTTGGTATGCTTCATTGATGGTTGAGGAAAATTATATTTTCATTTTGTATGTTTGGTTTTCTTGTAATTTTTTGTATGATGATGTTCATGCAATTTTGTAATATTCAGATCAAATGCTTTAGTGTTGTAAGTTATGTACTTCTAAACAAAGGATTCAATCACTAAATTTTCCCCTATTACCATACACCAGTTCATCCTTGGTCTTTATTAACCAATGACTATGAGTGTTGCCTCTGTTTTGAAAATTAATAACCAAAAATTAATTAATAATATCTCAAAAATATGATTTATCTTGAAAAAAAATTGTTTTAATGCATTTAATCCATGTTTATAGTAACAAGTGCAAGTGATTGGGTCATTCTTCATAAGGATATATAATATCATAAAATTTTGAATTTGTTAAAATTCATAATTGTTTATGTTTTTCATGTAATTGAATAAAAGTAGTTACGAAAGATTTCTAAAAATGCTCCACACCAAAAAAAGTAGAAAAACATCTTGGCAGAGCTAGTTGGCATATCATGGCAAATAGATTTTATTTTAATTTACTGCAAGTATTCAAGTGAGATATATTTTTTATTAAAATCAATGCATCCACTATCAAATATTAATAGTTGTTCAATATTAGGTTTATGTTTCACATATTTTGAAAATAATTTTTGGATTTTTAAATAACATTTCTAATTCCAACCCACATGCACCAACTGAATTGCTTTATAAAGATATTATTTTTTTTTAAATAAAAGTTTAATAATGTGGTAATACAATCAAAATGTAATAACTTGCATTGCATGTAATTCACCATATAAATTTGTAAGGAATTTTATTTCCTATGAAAATTGAACTTGAGAAATACCAAGTGGTCATTTCCCTTCAATTGGATCATTTTTTATTAATTTTTCTTGGAGGTCATGAATGCACATTGGGTCTATAAATCCATGAATCAAAGTGTCACCAGTGTCCTTGCCATAAATATATTCATATATAAGACCTTTATCAATTACATTTTCATCATCTTGATTATCAAAACACTTGCTATGGAGGAGATGGTCCAAGACTTCATTTATTTGGAAAATTTATATGTGATGCAATGTTATTTTAAATAACCATTTTAAATCTTTCGTGATGAAATTTTCATAGACATTTATTAATTGGAAAGGATCTTTATATTTTATGTGGAGTTTTAACTCGACAACAACTTTTTTTTCCTTCTATGAATCATGGAAATGTTTTTCTTTTACTATATAAAAGTTTATTAGGAACTAATTATTGATCCTTTCAATCTCTCTGAAGATTTATTTTATGAATGGGTCCTAATTTGTGCAAATGATAGTCTTAGTTTGACTAGCCTCTCTTCAAAATCACTCAGGATTGTAACAGATGATAACAAATGATTGAATTCAATATGCTTAGGAGATGAAAATTCTAGAAAATTTTCATTTTTAAAAGACATATAACACTTATAGCATATTTTTAATGATTATTTATTATATCATTGACAATCAATTTTAAGTATGTTTCATTCTCTTCTTTTTTTAAAAGTGTCATGTTGAGCTTAAAATGTAGTTGTTTATAAATTAAGAAAACATGAATCGGTGTGTGATTTTTTTATTTTTTATTTTAAATATGAAAGATAAATACTTTTATTTGATATTTTTATTAATTCATATTGCATTTTTTCAAATATCTAAGGGAATATCTGACAATTTTTTAGATTTTTTTCCTTGCTTTATAATTTATAAGCAATAACGTGTTAGTTTGAAAGCTACATTAACATGTCCTCTGTTTGATTTTATAGTATATTGCTTTGTATTTGATTGTTTGTTTGTCTCACATTGAATATTTCATATGATCCAAGGATTTACAAAAGGCTAATATTGAATTTTTCTCTTATTCAACCAAAGTATCAATAGATGGTTCTAGCTAAATATTTTTGACCAATGCTTTGTAATGAACATTTAATAGATATTTGATACAAAGTGTATAATATTAGATTTACATTAGATTTATACTTATCTAGAGTAAACTGAAACAATATGCATTGGTTGTGATTTACCATAGATTAATTTTAACATTAAATAAAATGGATAACCAGTGCAACTAAAAGTCGTTACCTTGAATTACACCTATTCTATATGGCATGACCATGTTCATAATATATCCTTACCAAGCTGAAATGTTTGTTATGATCTTTATGATTTTTATGTCAATATAATTTTGAAAATAAGACAATGCTTCATTATTTCTAAACATGTGTGCATTGTATAAATATTGTGATGCATAACACCTAAGACATTAGATATCAAATTCTTCATTGCATAGTTGGAAAATAGAATTGAATATGATATCATTAAAATATTTTTTGTTACTTTAATTATAGACAAATGTACTATTTATAGGTCATATAAAATAATATTGCAATGATATACAATAACCATGCAAGGATGCAATAACTAAGCATTTATGGATACAATATTGAAACTATCATTTTTTCCTGAAACAATTATTCATAATGATTACAAATAATATTGTTATCATGAAATAAGACATATTATGATAGTGTATGTGATTTTGTGTCAAATTGATTATATTATGTTTAACTACTTATAAAACCATTGTATGAAAAAAATGTCACTCCATAACTTTGCTTCATTTTTATTTGACTCAGAAGATATAGAAAGTTTCATTCATCAAAAGTATGTTTCAATGTCATGAATATTATGCAAAGTGTAAATCATCTCAAGATCCAATTATAATTATTAGTCTATCAAAAATGCAAGAAAACAACAAAAGTATTAAACCAACAATCATCCTCTATATATTTGAATGTAAATTATTGTAAAATATGATGTTAAGTAAGGACATTGTTAATTCTTTATTGTGTTTTTTTGGTTGATCTATATACCTCTTCATTTATAGAAGTGTATGACAACTAAATCTTTTTTTAGGTATCAGATATATTTTTAGATAACATTTCTTTGTGTGAATAAAATGCAAGGGGGTAGTGGGGAGGAAAAATTGAATTTTCACAAGGTGTTAGATGTTGAATTGCATATTTGAAAAAATATTAAATATATATGTCCAAATCAATAAAAATACATAATAGGAAATAAATAAATTTTTTTGACATAATTAAAAATCTACTATAAATATTTGCATCAAATGTTCAATTATAATTTATCTTTGCTAGTTATACAATTGAGATTGCACGCATACCTTTCAAATTGAGTAATATTTATCTATGCATATATTTTAATTTCATCATCAAGTAAAATATCAATACCTTAGCTTTCAAAATGAGGTAATGCTTAGATTAGTTTTGGGTAATTTAAAATAGTAAACACCTTATTATAGTGAATAAAAAATGTGCTAAAAGAATTTAGAGAAAATGAATAGCATCAACTATCTAAAAATGGATGAGGAACAAAATGAAAAATTCTTATTATATGGTTCTTAATTGAACAAATAACTTGAGAAAATGAAGGTAAAGAAGTCATGAATGTATATTGGACTCTTTTGCCACAATTTTTTTAAACATAGATCAACTATAGCTAGTTTCAAATAGAGATCACCTAAAAATAAAAAATAAAGTATGTGTTTAGAGATATAAATAACATTAGTAGTAATAAACCACAAAATAATATGCAAGATCAATTTTACACAACATGCAACACTATTCTTAAAATTTTGAAGAAATACAAAAACGAATAACCACACTTACTTTATAACACACACACACACACACACAAAAGTAACAATGACACGTGCAAATGCTTTTTTATTATCTTGAAAAAAAAGAGAATAACCCTAAAGAAAAAAATATCTATAGACTAAATAACAAAGCAAATAAGAAACATGAGCATCAACAGAACCACAATAATACTACATTAACTCTAGGAAAACCATTATTTTTTTTTTAACTAAGAGAGGGGTAAAAATATTATTAAGAAGAATGGAGCAAAATTACAAGACTTTATCTTGGTCCACAAGATGGGCCAGTTCCTAAAATAAAATTCAAGGAAGCATCCTCTGATCAGATATGCACCAGAGTGGACCATGCTCATAGGCCCATTTGGCCAAGCAATCTGCAACACCATTCCACTCGCATGGAATGTGTTTAAAGATCACAGACTCTAGGGAAGTACTAAGCTATAGAATTTGCTGGACGATAGTATTCAATTGTCAATCCTCTTTACCAAAATTGCATTTATTTAAAAGGTTGACAACCACCTGTAAGTCTGACTCACAAATAATATTATACCAACCCTATTGACAACACTACTGCACTACCTCCATGATAGCCATGACTTCTATGAGATTGTTTGTGTGATGCCCCTTGAAGATAGAGAACAAAAAACAAATATTCCCAAGGCTATCTCGTCTAACCCCCCTGATGCCAGCAACACCTAGGTTCCCACGTATTGATCCATCAGTGTTAATTTTGATAACACCAGGAATAGGGGGAGTCCAATGCCCCACCTGATTGATAGGTCATGACTATTGTTGTCAGGCCCCTGTTGCCAAGCATGAGTGGGGAGTAAGAGTGAAGGGGGTGGAAGGAGCAAAGGGGAATCGAGAATATATGGTAGCATCCTCTGAGCCAAGGTCTGCCATGCAGTCACACTTCACCTAAAGAGTTTCATGTAGGGCACTTATGATTTTTAGCCACAAGGCTCTAATCTCAAGATGGGAGTCACAGAAAATCCTTCTATTTCTCTCAATCCAGATGTTCCACAAGATTAAGGAGGGGCCAATAATCCAATCAAACTAAAGAGTAGAAGCCTTTGAGGGAGGTTGGCCCAAGTGCTCCTAAAAATCTGACAACGAGTGAGCGTGCCAACAGGGGCAGCCCCAAACATTCCACCAAAGGTGCCATATCTGTCTGGCGAAGGGACATCGGAAAAAAAGGTGTGATCCTGTCTCTTTGCTAGAGTGGCAAAGGATACATATGGAAGGCCCCTGAAAACCATGCTTGCAGAGATTTTCCCAGGTAAGATACCTATTGTGAACTAGAACCCATAAGAAAAAATTGCATTTAGGCCACGAAAAATGATTCCAAATTGTCTGCCCCCATAAGAAGACCACTTCACCAAAATGATACTTAGTCAGAGCAAGATACCCAGAAGACACAGAGTAATTCCCAGTAGAGTCACCTCCCCAAGCCAAAACATCATGACCCAGCAAGGAGGAGCACCTTTTGGAGGCCAAAATCTAAGATAGCTCCAATCGATCTTTTAGGGAGCCACCCAGTGGCCAGTCTGAAGAATTTTGCAGCAGTAACCAGTAGCCATGCCCAGGTTGAAGGCTTCCTTATAATGAGCCACTGTGATCCATCTGGTAGAATGAAATGAATCACAAAGAGGCTGTAAATGAGGGTGGGAAGATAAGAGAGGAGGCGACTCGTCCCAAGAATCACTCCAGAAGAGAGCCTCAGTACCACTATTGAAAATCTAGAATAGGCATCTCTTCACTAATTGGGCTCCAAGCTTGAGGGTATTCCACACCATAGACCCTCTTCCCTCTAAAGGAAGCCTAGCAATATCAGAGGGTTCAACCCCAAGAAAATACTTGGAGGACAGGATACGGGCCCAAAGATGGGATTGGTTGGAGCACCATCGCCAGTAGAGCTTGGCTGCAAGAGCTTGACTGGACAAGATGGCTGAGCGAAGGTTGAGGCCCCCTTCCTTCTTTGGCTAGCAAATAGTAGTCCAATTAATAAGGCTCCATTTGGAGCTCTACAAGTTGCTACTCCAAAGAAATTGGTGAGAAAGAACATCAAATTCTTTGAGAAAGTACATTGGAGCAGCCTGAGCATACTGTGATATATGGGAAGAGTTTGGATCACAGATTATAGAAGAGTCACCCTGCCAGTAGTAGAGAGCCACTTGTGCATCCAATGATTAACTTTTTTCTTAATTTTATCAAGGACGTTCTACCAAAAAAGCTTGGGTTGCCTTCCCACCATGATAGGAATCCCCAAGAAAGTCACAGGGAGAGGCTGAGCTTGAAACCTCATAATGGTGGCAATCCTGCGCTGAATGGATTCAAGAGTGTTGAAGAAGAAAATGGAAGACTTGTGATCATTGATTTTCTGGCTAGATGCCACCAAATAAATGTCCAGCATGAGCCAAAAGGCTTCAACTTCTCGAGTCTATGCATGCCCAGTCAGAATAGTATCATCAATGAACTGAAGGTGAGTCAAGGTTGTCATGCCATTCCCCCATTTCCAGCCATGAAGCAAATTTTGAGAAACACAAAACTTGAGGAGTCACCCAAGACCCTCAGCCAAAATAATAAATAAGAACGGAGAGAGTAGATCTCCTTGGCAAAGGCCTCTCGAAGCACTAAAAAGCTCTGAGGGTTCTCCATTGATAAGGACCGAGAAGGAGGGCATAGTGACACAGCTTAGCACCCAACGAACCCAGTCCTGGTTGAAACCAAATGCTAGAAGAACTTTTTGCAAGAAGTCCCAATTGGTTCTGTCAAAAGTTTTAGCTAAGCCAAGCTTAATAAACATGGCGTGCTCCTAAGAAGAACTCATAGAGTGGATGGCTTCAGAAGCCACAACCACACCATCCAGAATTTGCTTTCCAGCTACAAACCCTCCCTGCTCCTCTAAAATAACCATGGGGAGACAGGCTTTGAGACATTGCACAATGAGCTCGATAATGATTTTGTAGATGACATTACATAGCGTGATGGGCCTAAAAAGATCCAGCTAGTTGGCCTGCTCTTTCTTCATAATCAAGACTAAAAAGGTTGCATTCAGCACTCTAAGCATTTCTTTGCTAGAGTGAGATTCTTGCACGACTTCTAGAAGATCTTGCTTGATGATATCCCAAAAATATTGAAAGAATTTGGCTAGGAAACCATCTGGGCCTGGGGCTTTGCCTCTGTGCAGGCTGAAGACCACCTCTTCCACCTCAGCCATGCCAATGGGGTGCATAAGAGAATCATTCATACCTAGGGGCACCACTGGGGGAATGCTGGACAAAATAGTATTTTTTGCCAACTCATCCATAGATAGATCAGTAGAGAATAGAGCAGAAAAGAACCAAATAGCTTCCCTAGATATAGCTTGCAAGGACGTTAGACATGGGCCATCCTAGACAGCAAGAGATGTGATAAAGTTCTTATTGTGCCTTGCCTAAATAGACTTGTGGAAGAAGGCCGTGTTCTTGTCCCCTTCTTGGAGCCAGTCTATTTGGGCCTTTTGTTTCCAGTATATTTCTTCACGAAGTTTCCACTCAGCTAAATCCAATGCAGCTTGAGATTCATCTATTCAGAGATCTTTAAAAAAGCCAAGGTCCTGGATCTGATGGGTAACCTCATATAGCTAGTCTTGAGCCCTCTTCTTCCTGGAATGTAGATTACCAAAGGAATTTCTATTCCAAATTTGTAGCTTCCTTTTAGCAAACTAAAGTTTTTTAGCAAAGGAAAACATAACAGTCCCATAGGGGGCCCTCCTTGTCTCCACCAATGAAGCATGAGGTCATGGAGAGATGAGTCACAAAGCCACATCAGTTGAAATTTGAAAGGAGGCTTCTTTGGTCCAGTAATATGGCTGGTAGAGAGCTTGATGGGCCAATGGTCAGAGCCTCTCCAGTCAAGAATTTCAAAAGTGAGAGAGGTAGAGCTAGAGCACCAAAAGCAAGAGATAAGGAACCTATCTAGGCGCTCAGAAATGGCAGCATTACCTATTCTTTAGTTGTTCCAAGTGAAGAGCCCGTTCAAAGGTTCCACATCAGAGAGGTGTAACCTGTCAATATTTTAGCGCAGTGCTTCAGAGGAGCGGCCTAAGCGAGGTAGCCCGCCCCTCTTCTAGTTTAGGCTAAGAACCACATTGAAATCTCTAACCAAAATCCACAAAAGAAAGGGATGATAGCTTCTGACAAACCAGATATGTTCCTAGAGCTTGAGTTGTCCCGAGAGATCAATAGGAGCGTAAACAGAAGTGACTAAAATCAGCTCACCTGATTCAAGAGAAGTAGCAACCATTGATAGAGCTGAGAGGTGGGCCATCCAATGAAGTGGTGTTACTTTCCTCGAATCCCAACATATGGCCAAGCCCCCAGAGCTACCCAAATCTCCCACACACTGACAATGTGCACCAAACCAAATATTGGGCATACAAGTTAACATATAATCAACAGAAAGTTTGGTCTCCTTGATACAAATAATATCTGGAGATTGATCACTTGCAATTTTATGCATAGCTTTTTCTTTGGGGGTGCTATTTAACCCCCTTACATTCCATGATAAAACAATCATTGGGTAGAAAGAGGGAAATGCTCGTCCATGGTCCAATAAATCACCTGTAAGTTTGATTTTATCCTGTCCTTCTTGTGCCTAGCTCTAGATGATGTGGTAAAGGAAGTTTTCTTAAACGGTCTTTGGAATGGACCAAGAGTAAATGAAGATCCTTTTTCTTTCTTGGCAGCATCTACATCTTTGACCAGATCTGCCCAGCAAACCTCTTTGTCTTTCAGAGCTGATGAAACCATAAGGGCACCCTCTTTCAGGCCAAGAGAGCTCTCTGGGATCAATTGTATTACCATATCCTGTGACTCATTGGGGCACAACCTTTGCTCCTCTAACTCTGGGATGCCTTCCTGATCTATTGGTAGAATGCCATCTTCAATGGCCATATAATCAAGCACCTCAAATCTATTGAACCTGAGTTCAACTTACTGATCTAGATTCATGCGCTTCTGACCTCAGCCTTTTGCATGACGTCAGACCAGGATAAAACCATCCAAGCCTGGATCAGTATGTTTAGATGGTCCTTGCACCGATCTTGAGGAATTAGCATGGGCTTTCCCTTTTGTAGCACTATTAGACTGTGCATTTGTTATTACAGTATGGGGTGATTGGCCAGCCTCCTTGCCATCATTGGCTATTCATTTACCCAAAGATTCAGCTGGTGTCCCATCACTTTTGGAAGCATGAGGGAATTGGCGGTGTAAGTGCCCGTACACATGACAGATACAACAACGAAAGGGGATGGATTCATAGTCAATTTGTTGAATCCAAGTTGAAGAGCCCAGGTAGATTTCCATTAAATCTGGCAGAGGATTGTTTAAATCTATTTCAACATAGATATGAGCATAGGTGATTACCTTCTTTTTTAGCGATTGATGTGCAATAACAATTGGTGTCCCCAACATGGTAGCTATCTGATGCAAGATATCTTCTCTCCAAAATTATAGAGGGAGTCGAGGCAAGCGAACCCACACTGGCACATAGGCAGGGAGGTCCTCCACAGAATTAAACCCCGTGTGCCAGGGTTTGAGGAAAAGTCCATTATGGTCATAGAAGTAGGGGCCGCCTTCAAAAATTTGATTCCTATCAGTGACAGAGGTGAAATTAACCATAAAATAGCTATTTCTAGCTAACATTATATCAAAATCTCCTTCTATCTACCAAGACCTGTAGATCCAAGCTTCTAGAGTCGATAGGGAAATTTGAATGCCCAAGAACTTACAAATCGGGGCATGGGCGACCAGGTATTCTACATCATCCTTCACTGTCTCAGGAGGGAGAATCAACACAGGGTGTTCTTGGGTGCATGGTAGGCAGCCGCTGATCTTACTCAGCTTAGAGTCCTCATTGACAAACATCGATTCCTTTGGAAAAGAATTCGCCCTAGGCAAGGATCCATCCTCCTTGGGGGCTTCCATAGAGCCTGCGAACCTGTTTCCGCCGGACGCAGCCATCGGTTTTTCAGAAAACCATTATAAGTTCAAGTATTTATTTTATTTTATTGTTGAAAATAAAAAAATTCTAATGAAAAATAAGCATTGACCAATCATTAGAACTAAGTTATCATTTTTGATGGGAAAAACATATTTTATCATGGACTAGGATTATGTTTATATGCAATTAGGTCACATAAAAATTTAGATTTGTAGTGGTAATCAATGCACATTGAAAGTGTAATTTTATAAGTCTATTTACCTTAATACATTTCATAAAGTGCATAGGTTTAATGTTTTCTTGATGTGGTTTTATAATGGTTTAAAAAATTTCATATTAAATTTGCATTATTTCAAATGCTTGTAAATATTAATTCCATTTTATTACCATGATTGTGTCAATAACACAATCACGATATTAAATTTGAATATATTCCAGACATTTAAATTAGTACAAACTGAAAAGTAAATATGAAAAAAACCTTGTATGAAACTAAAAATTCAAGTCAATTCAAGTTGGTATTCATTGAGGCTTTAGTTAATATATGAATTTGTGGTTGTTATTTTTATAGAACTCATTTATTGAATAATTGAAAGATTAGTACAACTGATACTAATGAAACTACACTACAAAATGATGTTTGGATAGCAGGTTTGAGGATCACTATAAAGAGTTTGAATTATTTCATGGAGTTCATTTTCATTGTTCTAAATTTTTGTAATGTAAATCCATGCAAATATGTAAGTATTTTAAGTTCTTGTATTAATTTTCTTATATGGAAATGTTGGACTTGGACAAAACCAAAGATCAATATTGCTCTTACTTGAAGCATTGCTTTGATCTAGTAGTTTTGCAAGGGTTTAAAGTATTAGAAAAATTGATCTACATTATTTTGAATGCCTCTAACCCTTAGCACAAGTTTATTACTTTGATTTTTTCGAGGATGCATTCACAGTAGTAAAATTTAATATAGTATAGGAACTCGATTTAGTGTAAAAATTTAAAATATAATCTTTATTTATATACTTATGTATTTCATAATTAATGATTTCAAGGACTATTTAAAGAACTTAAAAGACAATAATGTAGGCATAAAAATTAAATAATGATTAGCTAAATAAATAACAAGAAACCACAAATACATATACCAAACTAGAACCTAACACCTTTTTTTCATAGAATCCTCAAACGTTAGCACAAAATTATTCCAAAATCATTGATTTGAAATAATATATTTGCACATAGGCAGGGTTATAAACCTTAGCATACGTATAAAGCAAAATAATCTACCTACAAATAAAAGAGAAAAAAATCAATGAATAAATCAAATCAATGGATTAACTTTATCAAATTATTATAAAATTAGAAAAAAAAACTCTCTAAATTTATGTACAAGAAATATAAACCAAAATAAGCAACTTACAAACCCAAAAATGATAGAAATACAATATACAAGGGCAATATTAGTCTTTGATATTGTCCAAGCCCCAAGATGCTAGCTGGACATTAATTTATGGCATAATCCCATCAATCGTAGTTGTGATAATATTTTAATTATTGAATTAATGCACTTTGTGAAAATTCACAAAAGGATAAATCCTAATTTACAAGTTCACTTTTAGCTTCCATTGATTTTGACTATAAGTCTAAAATTTGATAGGATTAAACTAGATAAAATTATTTTAGGCCTCTTACATTCAATGAGCATTTTGCACATGCATAGTGTCCTTAACTTCAAACCCAAAAAAATAAAGCTTCAATAAGGATTAATATAATTTCAAAATAATGAAAATGAACTCTATCAAAGACTTCAAGCCTTTATTTGTAGCGTTCTTTCACTAGTATTGATTGTACCAATCTTTTAAGTATTGAATCAATGCATTTTATGAAAATAAACAAGTACAAGTTCATTATCACTTGAAGCTACAAATAAAAAAACAAACAATTTCACAAAATATATGAGTGATTTACACCTTACAGTGACAAAAACATACATTAACAAAACTCCATTTCAATGGTAAAATGTTTCCATGATCAATTATTTTAGGAAATGGAAAAGATAACATAAACCTCAAAACCTACTCTACCAAAAAACTTGTAGAAGGAGAAAATTAGAAAAACATTTTACATAAATAATAATTGACTTCAAATTCAAAACATATAGATTTATTCTCCAAGATCTAACTACACCAATATGTCAATTATTGAATCAATGCATTTTATGAAAATAAACAATCATAAATTCATACATTAAATGAAGCCTCAATGAATATAAGCTCAGTTTTATTGGCAAAAAAGTAATTTTTTATACAGTGATCTAAATTTAAAAGCAAAAAATAGCTTAAATAATAAAAAAAAAATCCATAATTGATGATTCCAAGAAATTACAAATAAATTGTAAACTTTAACATGTAACTCTACCAAAAATCCTTATAGAAACCCAAAATCACAAAATCATTCATTGAAACCCCATGTTGTATGAGGTATATTTCTTTAAAAGAAGCTTCAACATGAATTTGATGAACATTCAAAACAAAGAAAATAAGCTCTTTTGAGGCTTTCCAACTACTATCTAATGATCTTCGAAATTGTCCAATACAAACACACCAACCCAACATTATTCCATGGCATACTCTTATTAATATCAGCTACACCAAACTTACAACTATTGAATCAATGCACTTTATGAAATTCATAAATGAAAATCAACATTTGCGATTATACTTTGAACTTGCATTAGTCACCAATGCAAGTTTGACATTCGATGTGATCTAATTGTGTACCATCATAATGCCACTCTAGTATAAAATATATATTTCCCCAAACATAATAGTTTAACTTAAATTTTTGGTCAATACTTAATTCTCATTGGCTGTTAGGAAAATTATTATTTTCAACTAATTAAAAAAGGTTAAAATAATTAGGAAATTCTTTCTGACCTATAAGAACAATAAAATAACATTTAAAAAACTAAAAATAATATATTTTTACCAAAAACTATATGTCATATTTAAAATATGAAAAATGTCACATGGTTGTTTGTGTAAGGCAAAAAATTATTTGCTCAAAATAATCCATTATTCCCTAGCTATGGTATGATAATAAAATATTGTATCAATATTTCCCTTATATAAATCCACACACCAAAGTCCTAGTTGAGGTGGGTTGTATAATATGCCTCCTTACACAAAATGTAAAAATCTAAATCATAAAAATCTTTGAATTTCAAAGGAATTTTTTGGTGTATGATTTTGATGAATTGAATCCTTTATTATTGAAAATTTTGTCACTTTTTAAATCTATATTTTTAAACAATAACCTTTTTCATATTATTTTTAAAATATTATAAAATAACATCATTCTTATATAACTTACAAATAAAATGGGGAAAGTCATTATAGGAGGTCTAGTTGGATATAGAAATGAGATAGTTGTCTTCTTTGTAGACACCTAAAAGTTGTTCTTTGGCATTTATTATTTATGAAATTGCATTATTCTGGGGTCTTTATGTGTTTCTTGATTATTGGTCCAGATTAGGTTTTATTTATACATTTTTATATTTTTATGGTTGTCCCTATCATTTTTCCCATTTTTTCCTCTCCTTCCTCATTCTCTCTCCTCCCTCCTTGCCCTCTTATATTTTTGGTGAATTTTGGGATGGGGCCTTCCCATTTATTTGTGAGTTTCTTACTAGTTGAGTAACATTTCTTGTCAGTTCACCCTTGCACACCAAGAGGTCTTAATTCAATTTAAGTCTATAATTTACATGTAAACTAGTGAATTTAAGACATAAAGTGAATGAACACAAGAAATCAATACAAGAATATAGAGAAGGAATTCAATAATCTAAGGAGATTAGAGAGCATATAAAATTCACTATTGAATTTTAGAAGAAAATAAACATTCATTAAGCATTAAAAGTCATAGTAGATAGACAATGCCTCACACTGGGTTCCATGGCTTAATTATATTTTAATGGCATGTTGTCTTCTATTATTCATGTATCCTATTGAGGGTCCTAATAAATAATTTATGTTTTAAAACCTATTTATTCTTATCACATACCTCAAAAAAATATTTTCCTTATCTTCAATAAGTTCAATTGCCTTAATAAGTTTGAATAAGATTAACAATGTCCCATAGATTAACATAAAATTTTAGAAAGGCAAGTGAATTTAAATCAATGCATTTGTTAAATTAAATTATTCCTACCTATTATATGCAAAAACATGGCATCTATGACTTTGGTTACCAAAACTTTTGAAGGGATAGTTCTGGGGATGTGCTCAAGTGATTGCAAATTTTAGAGGTTTTTACTATGCTTCTAGAAAAACCCTAATTTTATTATCAAATTGTCATGATTGTTTTAAAATTATGATAAAATTAAGATACTTATCTAAACCCTCTCTTTGTCAATTATTATGTTATATTTAGAATAGCAATTAAGTTTGAGTTTACTTTTCTACATATTTTTAGGATTAATCACATTATTTATGGATATATGTGATACAATTTGACTTAGACCCCTTTATTCATATTAGTTGTTAGGGAATTTGTTTAACCTTTTTTAATTGTTTGGATAAATAAGGGTTAAGGGGGTTAAAATATCCTAATCAAATAGATGAATAAAATAATTCTAAAGCAGGCCTATTAAATTAATTTAGATAATAAAATATACTAAATCTATAAAATTATAAAATATAGAAAGTATAATGGCAATTGATATTCTGATAATTATAATAAAAAGAAGATATGATACTTCATTTTTTTGTATGTGTAGGCCAAAATTATGTGTACATATGTATAAATAGGCAAAGTGATGTTCATCTTGTCATTATATTCTTGAAATATTGTTTATGGAGGCTTGGACACTATCATCGACATATGGACACTAGTGTTGATGCTTCTGTCCTATACAAACTATTTGTTGTATTTATAAGTGGTCACTTGTGCCTATTAAGGTTTTTTTATTCCTTTTTTTGATATATTAGGATCACACACATATGCTTTGTATGACTATAAATAGCTCAAACCCTAGTTTTTCACCTTAGTTCATGTCATCTTTCCAAAAATGGGTTAGTTGGATCACAAAGTCAAACAAACCTCAAGAACCCCTTTTATCAATGAGCACTTCCTACATATCCACTACTTTGAAGAGGGCCTCAGACATATGTAGTTCTCCCCTAAGTGTGGGCCTAAGTGTTCAAAAGGATGCAATATGATATATGCAAGGGCATGTAATGATCTAGCTTGTAACTTGACAAATTTTACTTATGGTTTTTTTTAATGATTTAGACCTATAATATGACTACTCATATGACTGATATAGAAATAGTGAATAATATGGCAATATAACTCTGTTGTGAAATTTATTGATTGATCTTGAATATATGTTTGCTTGGTATTTTCTACATAGATAATGAGTAGGATTTGATTTGTATTTATACTACACCTTTTGTAAATATATAATAAAAGAGATAGATAAGACAAATATCCTAACCCATATATTTATAAATATTTTCAATTTCAATAACTTCTGAGGTATAGACACTAGATGAGGAATCTAGACACTAGCATCGACATTAGTGTCCCTATATGGTTGGTAGTGTTCAACAAGATAGAAGATTATTCAAGGTTTATAACTGACAGTGAATGATATAAATCATATTTTAAATATTTATGTAGTGTACAGGTGATTTGGGTCACCATAATGATAGGGTCATACCATAAGATAAGCACTTAGCATAATGAAATGGTGAATATGAGCCTTTTATCAACAGGGAAATATAGAACTAAAGGGTAGAGCCCTGATTGTTATTTTTCAAGTGTAAAATATTGAGATGATATATATAATTAGATTTTAGTATCTACATTCCCCCCCTCACCTTAATTTATTAATGCATAAGGATCAAATTACTAGGTCAAAAGAAATAAATGTTTACCTAAGTGTGTACAACACACCTTATATTTATTTGAGCCATGGTAAAAATTTTGTTGGTGTATTACCTATAACCAAGAGCATGTTATAGTATAAATTAGTGCATGTAATCTAAAAATTAATAATTAAAAATCTTGAAAAGGAAAGAGAGCAAGAAAGGAGTACACATGTGCTGATACAACCATGTTGTCCCTTAGTAATTTTATTTGGTAATGATGATCCCTTATGAAGCATTAGAGCTAAGAAATGTTTAGAATTAAACCTTGGATATTTTAAAGGAAAATTAGTGGGTAATTATGGCCCAAATCTGGTGTAAGGGTGAGTTATGACACAACCATTGAGATCACTAAATCTCAATCACACAACTCAAGTGAATGTATAATAAATCCAAGTTAAGTGGTATAACCAACTCAAAATACAAAAGGGGAGTAATGTTAAGGCCATTGAGGTCATTGAATCTCCACCATACTACTCAAAGGATCCAATTATTATAGATGGGAAAGGCTCAAAATAGTGTTTCTTGTTAAAAATGGTGCTTTTTGGTAAAATGTTTTGAATATGTATTTGAAATTTTTGGTACACTTTCATGGCATATGCACCTATGATGTGTCTCTTATTGAAGTATCTATCAAAATACAACCTCCTACTTATAACTTTGTATATTTATCATAAATCTATAAAAAAAAATTAGTGCCAAATGTATAGGATTTTGACCCAAGTGTATATCTAAATCATGTAAATTGTATCAAATTCTGTCAACTGTGTATATGTGGAGTCATGTATCTATGACATTACCCCACTAATATTCCCCCCTTTTTGAGGTGATAAAATGGAATCTAGTAGTCACCTTACTTTAAAAGGATATGATAACAATATTATATGTGTATTAAACTTATAGAATATAGGAGTAACATGTCTAAATAGATATATCAAGAATTTCACAATATGTGATCACAAAAATCCCTAAGATTTATGAAATGGATAATGAAAATGTCTATAAATTAAAATTACAATCTCAAAAAATAATAAATCACACACCCAAGAGCATTCAATGTCACACAAAAGGGGTCTAAGGAGACCATAAACAAGGGGCATGTTCAAATACCACACACATAGAGGGGGGAAATATTCAAATGTCCACACATAAATAGATAAAACTTAGTGGGATAGGTGCCTAAAATAAAATAACATAGTCAAACAAGTAAGACAATAATAAACAATAATTACACTCAAGGAAGTAACAATTTGAATAAATGAATTATAAGCAACCAACATAAACATATCATACTAGTCCCTACATATATGTGTTAGAAAAAAATAATGTGTCACATAGCATATAAATTAAATAGTGTAATATGTAAGAATTAGTATATACATGTGTAATAATTAGTATATAATCTTAACACAATAATGTAAAAGTGATCATAAAACAATATAACTTATATCAATAATGATCAAATAGAAGCAGGATGCCCTAACATAGTGTGTCATGCGGGAAGAGGAAAGGTCCCACATCTGCATGCTCATGTAGCATGGATCTAATGTATTATTGTATCATACTTAAGTATGAATGAAACATGTGTGTATATAAAATTTATGATATTCTATCTACTAACATAAAGTAAACAACATAGATGTCAAGTAGCTAGTAAACATGTGTATGTTCAACAAGTTCTGTATTTTTTATTTTATTTGAATTTTATTTCATTTTCTTGGAATATTTTTTTTTGTTGAGTTTTTTAGAATATTTAGGTGTAATATTTACACAAATTCATAATGTGCATTAGGTTATTAGGAGGTTTTCCTTCAACTATATCCAAATGGTACACACATTTTCCTAATCTTTCTCTAATTGTGAATGGGCCCAACTAGTTTGGTTTGAACTTTAATTTCTTGTATTTTTTTCATTAGTATTAATTTTATTTTATCTTAGTACTAGGTCACCCACAACAAATTTTCATGGCTTAACTATTTTTTTATATGCTCGTTTTATGCGATATTGATAGAAATGTAAATGCTCAATAACGTGTGCATTTTTCACTCAATTTTTCCAACTAATATAATCATTTCTCTCGATACTCATTATATTTTATAAAATCCTTGAGATAAACACACAAGGATGAGATTTCAAATTCAACTAGGATAAATACTCATGTACCATAAACCAATTAAATAAGTGTGGATCATGTAGGTGTATGAATACTGGTGCAGTATGCCCATAAGGCATATGCCATCTATTGATGCTAATATGTACTGTGTCATTTGGTTGTTTTATCAAGTATTTTGACAACAATTTTGTTTGTCACTTTTAATTGACCATTACCTCAAGGGTAATAAGGTGTAGATAAACTGTGTTTGATTTTGTATTTATTGCAAAAATGTTTCATCACTTTGTTTTCAAATGATGACCTATTGTTGGTAATTATAACTAAGGTATGCCAAAATGAGAGATAACATTTGTCCTTAAAAACCTGCATATGTCATCCCTTGTGGTAAACTCAAGTGGAATTGCCTCCACCCATTTTGTAAAATATTATGTACCTATGATTATGAATTTATGGCCATCTATATAGATCAAATTTATTTTTCAATCAAACTAAATCCCCAAAGTGAAAATGGCCATGGCAAGATAATCAATTGCAACTCATGAGATTGATCATGATTTAAATTGTTATATTTTTGACATTTAAACATAATTTATCATGCTTGATACATTCTTGTTCCATTGTAGGCCAATAATAACCTTGTATTAATAATTGTGGGACATAGCCTTGCCAGTACAGTGCCCCCCACACTCACTATGGTGCATTTATAAAAGTGTGGTTCGTGCCTCACTTTTGTTTTGGAATCAAATTAATTATCCATTGAAACCTAATTTGAATAAGGTGTTCTCGATAATAACATAACATAGTGCCTCACTCTATACCTACATTTTTCATTCTGAGTGAAATGATCTGGTATAACATCCTGATATAGGAAATTTTAAATGTTAAAGTACCACTTTGTGTGTATAGAACTATGTGCAACAACGAGAACTACTTAAGTATCCATTTTGTTTGATGTAATGGAAGGTTGTCATAATTATTGTATTATAAAGTTTATGAAATCATCATTGATATCAGAAGGCATTAGGGATGCTCCATTGGCCATTGCATCTACATGATTATTATCTTTATGTGGGATTTTGTCGATGGAAAAAGTGTCAAATGTTTATTTCAATTTTTCCAACATGTATTTATATGGAATTAATTTATTTTATTTAGTTTTTTAATGATTTTTAGCTTGATTAATAACCAATTAAGAGTCACCATAAACTTTAATATCCTTGATATGGAGTTTTTGTGCTATGGATAATTGGATGCTCAAGCCCTCATATTCTGTTATGGTATAGGTGAAATAAAAGGTTAATCTATAATAAAATGACATGTACTCCCCATCAGGGGTACAAAATATGATATCTACATCCACATATATCATGCATATGGATTTGTTGAAGAAAATTATGTATGGATTATGGGATGTATTATATGTTTCTAGTTTATCATGGAAAGCTTTGGTAATTGTGAAAAGATATAATAGTGGATTTGTAACTAGTTGATTAATTACAACTTGGCCTTTTATTGATTTATGAGATATAAACTTGATATCAAATTCCATAAGTTATATTATTCATTTATCTTTTTGACCTGTTAGGTGATTTTTGTTCATGAGAAACTTTAATGGAACTTCCTTGAATATAACATGGATCTCAATATTAAGTAGGTAATGTCATAATTTTTGCATGGTAAATACTAATGCCAGACATAGTTTTTCCATTTTAGTAAATTTTCATTTATGTAATCGACTAATTTATAGCTTATATATTAAATTGAGCACTCTCAGTGATTATCAACATATTATACTAATAGGGCCCATAAAGCCTCATGGGGTTTCTAAAATATAAAGGAGTAATGGTATATTTGGTATTAAAGGCATAAGAGTTGGTGTATTTTATAAATATTCCTTGAGTTTATCAAAACTCTATTGATAAATATCATCCCATATAAATTTGTTGTCCTTTTTAACAAACACGTTAAAGGTATTGTTTTATTGACCAGTTGAGTAATGAAATGTCAAATTGCCTAAATTATACCTCACAAGCATCGTAAATATTTTAATTTTTTCGATGGTGGCATCTCAAAAATATATTTTACCTTTTTGGGATCAACCTCTATGCCACATTGAGAGATAATGTACCCTATAAGTTTTTTGGAAAATACCCCAAAAACACATTTTTTTGGATTTAACTACACATTGAATTTTCGTACGCATTCAAATATTTTTTGCAAATATGTAATATGATCTTGTCAATGTTTAGATATATCATCAACATAATATTTAATGGTTTTATGAATGATAAATAATAGTATAATTGTATGATCTTGGTGATATTTAAATTTTGATTTTTTAGTCTGAAAGGCATGATAGTATAGTAAAATGTTCCCTGTGGGGTGGTAAATGTTGTATTTTCTTTATTTTTTGGCTTAATTTTGATTTTATTATATACAAAAAATCCATCCATGAATGAAAATGTGTAATGTCCTTTTTTTATATTAAAATAATTAATAATATTGTTTAAGTTGGGCCCAGTTGTTTCTAATCTTTTGGGCAACTTAATAATAATATTATTATTATTAAAATAAAAATTATCATTAAATAATTTAAAGTATACTTAATAATATCTTTAAGTGGAAAAAAATGAATGTCAGTAATTTATGTTTTATTATTAAAATAAAGTTTAGAGTTTGAGTGGAAAATGTATAAAAGAAGGTGGATAGGTCTCTTTTGGCATCTATCTATCATATATCAATTAATTCATTTGATACTAAGCAAGTTTTATTGCATTCTCATCTCTTAAGGATGGAAACCCTCATTGGGTTCAGTGTTCAAGGATGAAAACCCTCAATACTCTTATGGTGGCTTCACTTAAGAGTCATGTTTTACATCAATTCATCCTTTTTCAGCACAAGGGTCATCTTGGAGGGTGGCAATTCAATTTGGGATAATTTGAAGGTGATATCATCAGATTTGATAGCCCAAGGAGGTGGGTGATTTAGTTGAGTAACTCTGAGGTAGTAGCAGATAAGTTTTACATCCCTTGAGAGTTGGGTGATCTAGTTGGTAGCTTGTGGAAGGTCATCACAATAGTAGCGCAGGTTCTTGGTGGATCATTTCAGCCCTAGAAGAACTCTAAAGGTGTGGTGAATGGAATCTAGGGTTTTATTTTTTATTTGGAGCATAAATTGGTGGGTGAAAAACTTTACTTCATCCTTCATTGATTAAATGTTATTTTATTATAATTTTTAGGATTATAAATTATCCAAAATTTAGTCTTTTGAGGTCAAAGAAATATTTTGAATATTCTACAATTTCATGAGGGTTATTTGATGTTGAGAAATTTAATTTAGTGTCTAAATAATCAGTTATATAATTCTAAAATTTTCAATTAAGTTTTTAATAAATAAAAGGTAGAATTTATATTTCCATTCCTAGGGTTTGCTTTAAAACCCAAATTGTTTTAAATTTGCCCAAGAAGGGACATTTCAGTGGTATCAGAGCCATATCTTGGCTAGATATGGGATTTGAGTTGTCTACAATGGATTTGTGACCTAAATTTTTACCAAATAAATAATACATAGATCCTATCCAAAAGGTGCAGATGTGAATATAGAAAAAGTAGCAAAAAGCTAAGGATTGTCTTGAAGAAATCAATAGAAAATCAAAAAAAGTATAGACAAAAATCCAAGAAATTAAGAATCATCTTATGAATTATTTTTATATCAGCTATAAAGCCATATTCATGTAGAATAATGCAAAATAATGATCCTATTTAGGAGGCATGGTTGGGAGTGCAATGTGATAGAGATGAGGTCAAACTTTTTACTTTTGATGATATGATAATAAGGATGATATATACATGTTTAATAATAATTTTGAAGAATTATTAGAGGTATATATAAAAAATATAAATAGAATTATCAATAAGAAATATGGAAAGCTAAAACTTCAAAAGGATCCGAAGAAAAAATTAAGAAGCAAGAGAATTAAGATCTTAAATAAGTTAGTAAGAAACCCATAAAGGAATACACCATGCAAGTGGAAACTGAAGGTTTTTTAATAGGAACATCCCTAGAAGTTCCTATCAATCTTCCAAACATTGTAATAATTTAATCATTGTCATATGAGAGTAAGAGTAACTATAGTGATGATCATGCAATCAAGGATAATGTTTTAGTTGATGTCATTATTTATAAAATTCTGAATTACAAAGATAGTTGTGTTAAGGCAAATCTATCAAAAGATCCCACTACTAAATTAGAAGAAGGAGGTAAGCAATTTGATTACATCCCAAGGTACAAAAAGGAAAGTCATATTTTAGATTTATTGCTTCTTACTATGTCATTGCATGAAGTTTGTCATCATGGGTATCATGTTAAAAATGGTGATAAGATGAAGAAAGAATTGAGTAACAAGGGGCACATAGATCCTTGCATACAATTTCTAAATGGTGTGTGCATAAAAGAGTGGGATCTAGGTGATCACTTGAGATACAAGGATGATCACTCATTGGAACCAAGACCTAAACTTGAAGACAAGGCTATGGATAAAGTCACCATTATCGGGGTAATGAGATATGGGATATGTGAAGGATAAGACAAGGAGGATAAGAGTCTTAAAAATGGCTTCACCATTCTAGATTTTAGACCTATTGTTATCCATGTTTCTAGTTTGCCCAATATTTTGTTGGAAACCATACTAGTGATTCTTAGTATAAAGTTGAGTGTTTTTCAGTTTGTTGTTGTTGTTGAAGTATTTCCATTTAGAGTGTGGTTATTTCCAACCTCTAGATTATTATGATTGATTTATTTTACAAAGGATTTTTAGTATGGCATATATTATACCAGTGTTTCATCTATTCCCAGTGATATTTCCAACCCCCTTTATGCTTTTATGACAACCATAAAATGGTTTTCAATCACATGGTGAAAGAAATTGTAGCCTACTGTCAATGTTGGGGTATGTACAGTTAGTGAAAATTGGTTTCCATCCACTACAATTATAATTATGAGGAAGAATATGCAATGCTACATCCATTCTTGGGGCAACATGAATGGACATTTGAAATTCCATCATATGAATGGAAATATGAGGAAAATACAAGAAATGGAAGAAAGTTGGGCAACATGTCTATGAGGCATGATGAAGTGGTTGAAGGAGTGACGTTGGAAGATATTGATTTCCCTAATATGCGTGTTTTATGTGCATGTCCAGCAAGGAAAATATAGAAAATAAAAGGGATGAGTGTGGTTCAATCCAACATGCTCATAGTATGACAAGCAAAGTGAAGAAGTGAAATGAGATGATAGTACATTAGTGATAATTGAAGAGATAGTTGATAAGGATATGACAACAATAGATAATAGTATTAAAGTCATCATGGAGATAAGAGAGAATGGGAAAGTGATTATACAAGGATGTTCCCAAAAATATATGCAAGAAGAAGTTTAATTACAGTAGCTGGGAGACATAAAGGTTGTTTAGGCAAAGTCATTGCCTCCATTTTAGAAGTGGTTGTTTCTTGACCAAAACTATCTTCAATCCTTGGTAGATCATGTATATTAGGTTATGGTAGTTTATACGGATTTGGAGAATGCAATATTAAGTGTAAAAAAAATACAAGTGTGGGAGGTATAGAATATGAATGAGAAAGAAGACAAGGATGAGATAGAGTAGCTAAGTTTGTTATCAGCTCAAGCTAATGATGAAGATTATGTGGTTGCATCTAGTGTTGATGAGATAGAGGAGATTATTCTCCAAGTATTATAAGCACATGGTGACAAATATGGAAATAATGATGAGCTAATATCATCATATAATAACATAATCATACCTAGGATAACTATGGGCCTAATTTCTAGCACTAATTCTATTGTTATCAATATTTTCATCCATCACATCATTGTATGGGCACTCACACAAGTGATTTTATAGGGGTTTCCAATCATGATAAAGAGTATTTTAACATTGGTGATGACTAATAGAGAGATTTTAGTCATTATATGGCTACCTACTACCTCTACATTAATTACATTACTAAATTTTGCATAGGTTTATCATATTTATAGTTGTTACATCATTTATATATTCCTGGTCTTAATATTTATAGTCATGAACAAATTTACATTTTTATAATTTTAGAGGGTTTCCTTACATGGTAATGTTAGTGGAGGGGTCTTATTATGAAATACAATCATCCTAGCCATCTTAGTGTTGATTTGGATGGAATTCCAAGTAACTTGTGGTTATTATGCCTTATTTCTAGCTTACATACAAGTTGTGTTGTACTATGAATGGAGGGATAAGCCCACAATAACATTGTGGGACCCACTAGAGCTGAAGGTTATAGTCATGAAGCAAGTGTTTGGGTTCCTTAATCATATGATAAAATTAGATGGGTAAAATAGAAACATAGTGGTGAACCCTTAGGGTAGCCTTTGGCCTTAAAGTAATGTATGGAAGACGTTCTCATACCATGGATATAAGTCTTCATTAAAGGGGAGAATATAGATGTGGGTAATGGATGGAGTAGACCCCATGATAATGATTGGCAGAGGTTATACCACTTGATAAATATGAGATAAAAACAACACAATAGGGAGAGTAAATGGAAACTTTCGGTCTTTTGGGAGTTTATGGGTGCCTTGAGACATCAAAAAATGTTGGAAGATCATCTTGTGGATGAATTGCATTCATTATCTATTAAGGATATCAGAGCAATATCACACTATGTTTTTTGGCAAGAGATATCCCACTTGACAGGTACATGATCCAAGCTCTATGGGTGTTATAACATGACCTATCACTTTGGAATAGTGATACTTGAGCATGGGAGGTTGCAATTTCTTGAGGGCAAATAATTTTAGGAAGGGTAGATTGTAATGTCCCCTTTTATAAATTAAAATAATTAATAATATTATTTAAGTTGGATCTATCATTTCTAATCTTTTGAGAAAATTAATAATAATATTATTATTAAAATAAAAAAATTCTTAAATACTTTAAAGTAAACTTAATAATATGACTATTTCAACAAAAAGTAATTTAGGAAACTGATGATTTATTATTAAAAATAAAGTAAGTTTGGAGTTTGAGTGGAAAATGTATAAAATAAGGTAGAGAGGTATGTTTTAGGCATCTATCTATCATATATAAATTAATTCATTTGGTGTTAAGCACATTTACTTGCATTCTTAGCTCTTGAGGATGGAAACCCTCATTAGCTTCAATATTTGAGGATAATAACCCCTAATACTCTTCTAGTGGCTTCATTTAGGAGTCACATTGTGCATCAATTCATCTTTTTTCAGCACAAAGATCACCTTCAAGGGTGTAAATTTAGTTTAAGATAGTTTGAAGTAATAAAATCATATTTGATGGCCCTAAGAGGTGGGAAATTCAGTTAAATAACTTTGAGGTAGTAGCAAATCAGTTTTATAGCCTTTGGGAGTTGGATGATCTAGTTGGCAACTTGTGGAAGGTCAACGTAAGACTAGGAAAAGTTATTGGTGGATCATTTTAGCCCTATAATACCTCCATAGCTATGGTGAATAGCATCTAGGGTTTGATTTTCAGTTGGAACAGTAATTGGTGGGTGAAAAAATTCACTTTATCCTTCATTGATTCAATGTTATTTTATTGTAATTTTTAGGACTACAAATTATCCAAAAATCAAATTTTTGAGATCAAATAAATATTTTGAATATTATAAAATTTTATAAGGGTTATTTGATACTAGATAAATTAAATTTGGTGATTAAATAATAATTTTAGGATTTTCAGTTAGTTTTTCAATAAATAAAAATCAAAATTTATATTTCAATTGCTAGGGTTTGTTGGAAAACCCAAATTATTTTAAATATGCCCAAGAAGGGACATTTCAAAATGTCTCATACCTGGGCATAGAATTGATGATCATGTCAATTTTAGGTAATGGAAAATCATCTTTTGGACAAACTTTATCTAGGTTACAATAATATTTGAAACGTTGAATATCTCTATTAGGCTAAGTGATAGGTATAATGTTAAAAATCCAATCGGAATGTGAAATGTCTCTTATGAAAATTGGCTCTAAGAGTATTTAACTTTAATATTTATAGGTAATGCTACCTTGGGATGAATTTTGTGAATATTTTTTTAACTAGTTTTGCATTTGGATATAGTAATATATTGTGCATTACCATGAATGAGTCAATTCCAGCATGTCTAAATAAGCCCAAGAAAATAATTCTGGATAATCATGTAGAACCTATCTATAGTTTTTGCCTTCATTTTCATCCATCATTGCAGCTAGTAAATCTAATCGAGGATCTATATTTATTCCATAGTTATATTATATTATTTCTTCATTTCATAGAGTGATCATTCTTTGATATATGGTGTAGTACGAATTATTTTAGGTTTATCATGTTGAATATTGGTATCATTACTCTCACCAATGTAAGCATGATCAAATTTGGCATAAATAAAACTATTATTATGTTATAAAAAGGGAGATCCTTATATACCCGCATGTACTCTATCAATGACTCATCATTTGAGAACTCATGCAATGTCGAACTTTCTAGTGAAACATTCTCATCAATCAAATGAGGGGTTAGCGATTGTAGATCAGTATGTATATGCATGTAATGTGATTTGTAATTTATGAATTAAGGTTGAATATGAGTTATTTGTTTATTATTTATGTATTTTGATAAAATCCCTAAGCTTTTCCAACTTGTATTGTTTAAAGGTAAAATAGGTTGGTGATGCCTTGTTCATTTTTTTCTAATCCTTATCCTTTGTATCCATGTTTTATAAAATATTGAGATCTAAAATCATAATTATAGGATTGTGGTGTAGAAACATTTATTTTTTGGATCATCACACAATATTTAAAGGGATTGGTATCCATTGTGGATGTATGAATAAAGCCTTGGTGTTTTGAACCTTTGTCCACAAGTACTCTTTTAACCAATTTATTACAAACACATACTTGGATATATAATGGTAAAAAAATTAATGATATGTTGAGGTGGAAAGTCATCTTTTTCAAAAGAGATATTATGCTTAGTCCATTTTATGGAGTTTATCATAGAGGCCACATATGGCAGATCCACATTGCTTGGTAAGATGGTCATGCATAATGCATCCAAATGAATATCTTTATAATGGGAAGACTTATGTAATAAATCCAAGAGTGAAGTTTTATCCATAACATCATTAGAGTGGTTTGTAGGATTTTATGGATAAAATGCTTATTTCATGCACTCCCTTTGATGCCTACTGGTGATAGGTAAGAGCTCATTATAAAAATTATAACAAGGGGTATGCAAGAATACATTCATTTTAATGATATTAGTTTTTTGACCCCATTTAATTATAGTTCTAATTGATTTAGTCATGTATGAAATATAATTGGAAATGACTACCATTATGTACTGTATGATGAAATAACTACTAGATATATCCATATTGAGCTCGATTGGTCCGTTTTTAATAAATGTAAATTTGATTTTTAAGATATTAATAGTTTAGAATCAGAAAATCCTAGGGCAAGCTAGGGTTTGTAAAATAAGACATAGAGGTCAATCTCAACAAATGTTTAACCCTTTTTAAGTGTTTGGATATATAAGGGTTATGGGGCTTATAATATCCTACTCAAATGGATGAATAAAACTATTCTAAATATGACCAATTAAATTAATTCAAATAACATAATATACTGAATCTAGAAAATTATAAATATAGAAAGGATAATTCTAATTGATATTATGATAATTGAAACACAAAGAAGAGATAATACTTAGCTTATTTGTATATGCATGATAATATATGAGATGTATATATGTATAAATAGGTAGACTGATTCTCAAGGTCTTATTGGTAGATTTTAGTAATAATATTTTTGGAGGCTTAGATAGTATTGTTGACCTATGGAAACTAACACTGATGCTTATGTTAGTGGCTCGATGTTTCTATCTTAGATGGAATATTCATTGTATTCCAAATTAACTTCATGTTCCTATTAGGGTTTTATATCATGTTTATGTTAATATATTAAGCTCACATGCACATGCTCTATATGACTATATATAACTCAAACCCTAGTTTCTTCATCTTAGTTCATGTCACCATGCCAAAAATGGGTTAGTGAGATCATGAATTTGAGCTGAACTTAAGGACCCCTTTTATCAATTAGTTTTACCTACATATCCACTAATCCAAAGAGGGCCTCGAACATATGTAATTTTCCCTCAAGTGTGGGTTTGTGTGTGCAATATGTTATATGCAAGGGCATGTAATAATCTATCTTATAACTTGACAAATACTTCTCATAGGTTTTTATTTGAATGCTTCAAACCTATAATATGATTTATATAAAAATAGGAAGAATAAGGTAGTATAACTTAGTTGTGTAATTGATTGAATGAGATCAAATAGGTGTTGGCTTTATATTTTCTAGATATATAATGAGTAGGCTTTGATTTGTATTTATACCACACCTTTTGAATCAAGAGGGTTGGATAATACAAATATACCAAATCATATGTTTCAAAATATTTGTATTTTTGATGAATTTTGAGGTATGAACACTATATAAAGAATCTAGACACTAGTATCGATGTTAATTTCCCTATATGGATAATAGTGTCTTGTAGGATAGAACATTGTTGAAGGTCTGTAACTAATAGTGAATGATATAAACTATAATTTAAGCTTTTTATAATGTATAAGTGATCTGGGTCATCATAATGATAGAGTCAATTCATAAGATAAGTAGTTGGTATAATGAGAAGGTGAATGTGATCCTTTCAGCAACACAAAAGTATAAAACTGAAGGATAGAGCTTGATTAGTATTTTTCAAGTATACAAGTCTAAGATGTTATATATAATCATATTTTAGTATCTACATAATCTTTTCTCTATGACACCTCTTAGGGTTTCATGTTTTGGTGAACCCACATTATATTACATGTGTTGTATCCCTCCAGTTTAGAACTTATTTAATTATTTTTGATATTATTTTTATAGGGATTATTCTATTATATTCTCTTAAATTTGTTAGTAATGGCTCTTTTCTATTACATTCAAAACCTTAGATAAATTTTTCTTTAATATTATTCAAACCCTAGGGTATTTTCATGTTATTATTTTCCACGTATGCCATCCAAAGTAATGGAGAGTGACCATTGTTTATTTAATTGAAAAACCTTTTTATTCCTAGATATTGTTTGAAAATGAAAATAATTATTGCTCCCATAATTTTATTTTATATTACAAGTGATATTAATATGCCTTTGAATGATGGTGTTATGAATGGAACCTAAGTTAATAATACATATGATCATCATCACTAAACATGTATAGATGAACAATAAAGAGTTGACAACTTTTCACTTTTTAGGATATGTCTTATGGCCAACCCTAATGAGATTGTTAAATTGATGTATATATTGAAAGATGTTGAAAATAAAATCCTAAGCTAAAAGGCTCAATATTGGGTTAATATGAAATGCATACCATATAACATGGATAAGAGATACATAAATTCTCATAATATAGATCAAAAACTTTCCTCATGTAAGGGTATGCCTTATATGCCTAATAATAAAGTAATTTCCCAAATTTATTTTGAAACCAATCCTCCTAATTTGATTACTACCAATGTTTATAAAAATATTATGATTTCTTCCCTAGTTGTTTAGCGTCCACCACTCACCCCTACCATTTCAAAATCTCTTCAAAACTCTCAACATGCTTATCATATTACTCTTTTTCAACCATTGATCACTTATATAACTTCTCAAAATTCCTCTTTACAAATTGTTTTCATCCCAACTTATTTTACCACTTCTACTCTTCTAAATCATGAAATGACCAATATGATGCATACATTATATGACATAAAAATATATATGAAGGTGTTGTTCCAAGTGTCTCAAAATATATATAATAGGGTCACTTATAATGATATTTTAATTATCCTATTGGCTTAAGAAGTGGTTGCATACCCTTTTCCAATAGGATTTGTGGCTCCAAATTTTG
This sequence comes from Torreya grandis, assembly GCA_037957365.1. Lineage (NCBI taxonomy): Eukaryota > Viridiplantae > Streptophyta > Pinopsida > Cupressales > Taxaceae > Torreya > Torreya grandis. Next base: position 2,710,046 of record JARHVA010001068.1, read on the forward strand.
AATAATTTAATGAAAAAGGATGCCCATCTCATCATATTACATATTTATATGCCTTTTAATTATATTATGCTCATAATGATAAATTTTTAACTAAGATATTTCTAAGGGCCTTGAAAGACTATGCATTTGATTTATTTTATGCTTTACCATGTGGATTTTTGCACTATTTTACAACATTTTTGGATGATTTCTCAACTCATTTTTATATGAATATTAACATGAAAGTCACTTTTTCACATATATCTCAAGTTAACAAAGGAGCTAATGAAACTGTTAGTGAGTCTGTGCTTAGATTCAAGACTATGTTTATAATATGACTCGTCAATTACCTAATATTGAACTTCAAAGTATTTTTGCTCAAAACTTGCTTCCAATTATTAAAGACAAAGTGGTTTTCAAAACTCATCAATAATTTGTTGAGATTTCCATGCGGTAAATTTACTCAAATATGGGTCTAACACTCAAAATTATAACTCAAACTTTTAAAGGTAAATATACTCAATTATGGTTTCAACACTCGAACTTCTTATAGTTCCAAGTTTCAAAGTATGACAAGTTTAAAGGAAAAAAGTAATAAGCATGTATTTTAACTTAAGATTGAGGCTAATAATGTGGTCGATGTTGTAGATCAACTGACTAATAGGCTCATTTTATCTCAATAAATAAAGAGTAAAAAATTTCAAATATTAAGTGAATTTGTACAAAATGTATTAAAAACATTGATTTTATTTAATATGATCACTTTCCTTCCATTCAAGAATTAGATCCTGTAAAGGATATTGTCTGATTATTGTGATGCAATTACACTTTTTGATTACCATATAATTATAGAACACTCTTAAAATAGATGTATTTCCTTTAAAAATAATATTCAAGATCTTGTTGATATAATAAAATCCAAGTAGAGGGAATAAATGATAATTTTAATAAATCGGTGGCACCACCAAATCAAAGTTTATAAATATTTACCAACCCTCTCCTAAATAATAATAGTCAACCACAAAATCAATGAAAATTTCATATGAATGATGGAAAAGATTAGAGGGGACCACTGCAACCTATTAATGTTAATCCAATTGATGGATTTATTAGTATGGTTAGTGTTGTTACAATGAAAAAATATCCTCCTCCAATTTTGTTTCATGATAGAGATATTTAAAATGATATCTCTTACAATGGACATTTGATCATATAGGCTTTCATGGGGAGACATCTTTAATAAAAGTATGGAATCAATGTATGTATTTTTAAATTCATCAATGGAATTATAATTTAAGAAAGAGACTTAGATAGTACAATAATAATTAGTATGGGCTATGATGGTTTTACTAGAGCATCGCTTAGTCATATTCTATAGCTTATCATATTGGGTCTTGTGATAGTGTTAACTTTGTTTCAGGTGATACCTAATAATGGATCTTGTGATGTGTATCTTGGAATACAATGGATAAATCATGAGAGAAATCCCATCCACTCTACACCAATGCTTAAAATTTATGTATGAGGATCATGTTATTAAAATTCATATGTGCATCTCTTATCTACCATAATGACAAGTTCAAGAATAAGTATTAACTAAATGAATGCCAAAGAAACATTAAATAATTAGACATCAATAAAAAAATCATAAGATTCAATAATTTAAGATTACATCTACATGGGTATGTTTATCCCAACCTCTTGTTACTCTACATATAAAATCGTATTAAAGTGGTCTAATTGTTAAAAATAACATTCACACACATGATCAAATTTTATGTAACAAATTATAGTAGGGAATGAGGATGACTTCAATGATGATGATAATGGTGATAAAAATATGTTATAGTCATTAGACTCATGTGTACCTTGACATCTTGATTTGACTACTAATGATGTTTATACTTCAACTTATATATAATATGGAAACAAACTAAAACAAACTAATTATGTATGATTTTATCATTGGTTAGTCTTTCCTAACTAGCCACTTATGTTTGAAAATGAACTGTCATTATTTCTTTCACATAGTTTTATTTTTTTTATTGCTTCTCTTTTGACATTATTATTTCCTTATATTATATGCTTACTTTATTTACTCCTATATTTGGTGTGTACCTTTTAGGAATGAAAATTTATTCCTTAGCCTTCATTTATATTTAATTCACCCACTTAATTCTTATTTTTACTTTATCCTTTATTCATTCTAATTTTCCCTTGATTTGCTTATGTTCCTATATTTGTTGTGTTATTGATTTTGATTATGTTTTGCTCTCATGTTAGAGTCACAACTCAATATTTGGATTTCATTGTTTATGCTTTATCATATTATTTTGTAATGTCTCTTCTCTTTAGAATTATCATTCATCTTTTGATTTGGTTTCTTATCTTCCCATGATTTTTTCTTCCTTTTTGCCTCCATTCTTCCATTATTATCATATTTCTTCTACCTTTTCCTTTTATTATTTATTGACCTTACTTTTAGATTGTATTTTCCCAACCCAACATCTTAAACTAACTTCCAAATAATGATAGCACATTTATTTTGGCAATGTGCCTCTAAGCACAATTTTTTTATGGAAGTTTAGGGTTACTAGGGATTCTCCTTTTCTTTGTTTCCTTGGCTCTCACTTTGTTTTATGTTTTTGGTTAATTTCAATGATTTGTAAATGTCTTATAAAATTACATTGTCTTTATCTCATTAAGTAATGGTTTACTATATTTGGCATATTATGATTAGGTTAGAATACACATTGTTTGATTCATGATTATTGGCATATTGATAAGGATTATACTACAACTTTTTTTTATTAATGATATTATCAAGATAGAATTAATATTTTTATACATCATGTATAGGTTCATAATTTTGGATTCAAAATGCAGTAGGGGAGCATCCCATGCTCACTCAAGGGAAACTCTTAGGGTGTTTTTTAGTAAAATTCAAGTTATACCTTTATTTATTTATTTTATTTTACTAAACTCTCATGTTATTTTATATTCTCTGGTATATCTTTCCTAATGAATGTGTCATTTTATGCTTATTATTTTCACAATTAATCATTTTCCACAATGTGTTTATTATATTCATACTTACCCCATGATTTATGATATAACTACTTATATTACCATGTGTTTGTTTTGATGGTTACATTACATGATGTCTTTAGTGCATGTGGCATGTTTACTCTATGTGTGACATGTGTTCATTTCTTAACTTGTGTATTCTATTTTTGATATGTTTTCAATATTTTATATATCTAATTTATGATTGATATGCTTTCCTTGCTTACTTTGTGTATTCTATGTTGATATGCATTTTTATTTCTTTGTATACTTTGTGTTTGATGTGAGTTCCTTGATTCATCTATTTACCATGTGTTTGATATATACTATGATTCCATGTTTGTATATTGGACAATCCTCTCATTTTCCATGATCCATATTATGCAGTTATTTTATATTCTTTCCTCCATTTTCATGATCCACATAATGCATCTATTGGAGGAAAAGTTGAATACTTGTGTTTGACATTAACTATATGTTTGTTGTATGGTAATTTTTTTTACATCAAGTATGCACTTTACTAAACATAAATAATATGTAATTTAGATCAAAAAAAATTTCCCAATAAAAAATAAAGACAACCCCAATTACAATAAATGCAAGTGTTGAAATAATTGAAATTGACAAATTTAGGTATCTTAGAAGAATAGTGAATTATATCAAATCTATATGTTTTAAAATTTTGAAAATAGGTATAGGAAGTGATGTAGACATAACCTCAAAAATATGGAAGAAATGTATAACATTGAAATTTTGACCAAGAGTGGACATTACATACCTAGCACCAATGTCATTTTATAAAATAAATTTGATGAATTTGATCCTCTTCTCCTAGGATTTGAAAACCTCTCTTATTTTTTTAGAAATCATTTTTTGTCACCCAAAAATCCTTATCCTTCATTTAAATCTTAATCATTTCTCAAAACATTGTAAGACCTAAAAAGGGGTAGTCAATTTGGGGGATTGCCTCAATTAGACACCCATCCTTGAAAAAGTTGTAAATTAGCACACAATATAGTTTAACAAGAAATTTTGATGATGTAAGACATAATCTTTATATGATCTTTCACTACACAAACAATTGAAAAATGATATAAAAACAAGACTTTGAATAATTTAATACCTTATCTTTAATTTTCAAATAGTGTGTTAGGCTACTACTTATCGCTCTTGGCATTTTATTGAAACTCTTGCTTTCAATTTCATCTCTTGTGTTTTCCTCTTATATGCATTAAGATACTTGTGTATATATATACTTCTCAAATTTAAATCAATGCCCTATTTGTACACAATCCAAAATAAGAAAGTGAGAAAGCCATAAATAATAATCATAAGCACTGAATAAAAAGAGGGAAATTTTTCAACGGACCCACAAAAAGAGGAAACTAAATGATCCTAGAAAAATACTATGAAAGACCCAAAAACATAGGCTAAGAAGGTAGGAAACATGTAAAAATAAGGAGGAGAAATAAAATAAATAGTATGGGAGTGTAGATAACTTAGTGTCATCCGCACTGAAGGAACACATGCCATATAAATTCATCATCTTCTCGCATGTGTGGCTTTTCACCTGAAAGGTCCTAATCATGGAATTTTAGTCCCACTTTCATCTCGACGAAATGGAATGAAATTATGATTAGAAGGCCTTGGCAAGCATCCCTCTTACCATAATCTCTAGACTCTTATCCAACATCCAAAACCCTCGACCCAATCCCTCCAACCTTACATCTCCTATCAATATGGGTGGAGATCAAGAACACATGCAGCCAACATCCTACAAAGAGGTTTGTGAAAACAAAAAGGTGTGGAAAAATATCAAAAAAGGTGGGCTAATAGATTATATGGAGTGTATCATCGAGCATAATTATTTGGTGGTAAGAAATTTCATAACTGCTTGGTCGAAAAGAAAGGTTTTCATGAGGGGGATTTCCATTAATGTTTCTGAGGAGATTATAGGAGAAGTCACATGCATGGCTTACATAGGCACAAAATAATAAAAGATCAATCAAAGAAATAGGAGACAATTCAATGTTTCTTTTGAACTAATGAATTTTTGCAAATAGAGAAAAAGGGATTTCCCTCACTGACCTGCCCAAATATTGGCCCAAAGTCTATTTATAGGTCATGAGGTACATGACCCTAGAAATTAAGTACTCCTTGATCTTTTCACACCATTTCAATTTTCTCAATCATTTCACCAATTTCAAGATCAGTCTTCTATTTTTTCTCTTGAAATCCCTGAAAAGAACAATCCTCCTTCACCAGGTTAATGTTGTTAACCCAATTTTGCACTAGGGCTTTATCTTTATGCTGGTGAAACTTGGCCATACCTTGCTCAGAAAAAAAATTTCCTTTGAAGGATCCTCCTCTAAGGATGACTCCTCAAAGAGCTCGCCAGAGGGATATCCTTCTGTGTGTTCCCTCCCCACCACTAAACTTTCTCCTCATAATAGTTTGCCTCATTCCCCTCTAGACGACCTTCCTTTGAAAATGATTTTCATCCCTAAACAAAAACCCTTCACCCTTGGCTCTCCCTCCACCCATTATAAAAAATGTAAGGCCATTGTAATAGAGGAACATGAGAAGAACAAAGTAATGTTGCAAAATTTTAACATAAAGGTCTAGCAGGTAGGATTTGGTTTGGAAAAATTGATCCAAGATTGGAACAAGCTTCACTAGACCAAGACCCATGTGTTAGTACAATCTACCCTACCCCCTCCCCTTTCCCCAGTTCTAAAATCCCCTAAGGACCCCAAATCCCCCGTGTGGGGCCCCCTAAGGGATTCTCCCCTAAGCATCACTTCCCCTAGATGAAAGGTAGGAAATGTTCAAGGATGAGTCTTCCTGGTGAATAAGTTGAGAGTCCTATAAATTTGAACTAGCATCAAAATATAAGACTAATTTCCCACCTAAGGATAATTCTACTGATGAGGACACCAAAGAGGGTCCCCCTATTGAACATGTTTTTTACGTCTGCTTTTATTTTTGCTATTAATCTTTCTCTTTTTGCTCATTTGACCTTGTTAGGCCTATTCAAAACTCTTTATTTCACATTTGAGGTTATGGGGTCCCTTTAAAACCCAGCTTTACCGTATCTAAGTAAAAAAACTAAATTTGGTATTAGACACTTGAAAATATCAATTTTTACATATCTTTGACATGCATGAATTTTGCATACACATTTAACTCTTGTCCACACTTTCGCTTATCCATTTATTTATCTATTGACTTTTCCAACCCAATTTTCTATCACACATAATAAGGATCTCCCTATTCTTTGTTATAACACTCTATTATCCTAAGTTAACCTTCACCGTATTCCATATCACTATTTTACCCTTTCTAGATAATGTCAAAAATAGTCAAACATTGGTAGTTACTTTAGGCATCCTCCTTCACTGTAAGTATCCCTTAATGCTAAACTATTATTATTAAAATATAAACATCTCTCTTGCATTGGCCTAAGCATGTTTCATGTGTCATTTATGGGGGGAATATCAAATATTCATATATAAATATAATTTTACTCTAAGGGTTAGACTCATTGTGCAGTTACATTGAAATAAACTAATTACATTGATATGTATGTTTTCACATCCTTGAAATAGTATATAAAGAGCATATATATCTTCAACCCCCTCAAATGAGCAAACCTAAAGCCAGGTATCATTATAAATGCAAGGTAAAAGTTGTTTGTTATCAAGTGTCAAAATCCAAAGCATTACATTGAATTATATAAGATCATGATTGATCACACACATATATAGGTGGCATAACTACATGTGGTTGAGCCCTCTTTATATTATTATAGAATAGTCAATGCTCAATCAATCAATGGAGACTAGTTGGGTTGTCTAACCCATATTTTACCCCTTATTTAAGTTTAATTTGGTGTCCAAAGTGGATCTAGGGTTTCAAGTCAAAGAGAATCAAAATCAAGATATACACACATGACTCAAGGTAGGTAAACATCAAAAAAAAAATCTAAATAGGCAGGTGCAATGATTAGTGGCAAAACAAACCAACAAAATGTTGGCAGACAATGGATAATACTAAATGGCATAGGTGTATGGACTTCATCAAAAGTGTTTGCACATATTTTGACATTTTATATCTTGATACAAATATTTATAGAGTCACATTGAAGACTATGACATACGCAGTGAATAGTACATATCAAAAAATTAGTTAAGTGTTTTCTCTCCCATCTTTGTTAGGTCAATTGGATATTTAGTAAGTGCAATCAATCTCTATATTACATTCAAATTTGTGTAGTTTATGTTATGTCTTTTGTAATTTAGATTTCAATATTTTTATGTTATTTAACTCACCTAAATATAAAAAATAAGTAGAATAGGGAGAAAAAGGGACCATAACACACACAAAAGTGTGTCAATATAGTTTACACCTACATAAGTACTATAAATCAATGCAAACTAACATCTGAATCCACCCTTGAGCCAAAATTAGTTATCTACAATTTTATTGTACTAGTATTACATTATTTATATATTGCTTTCATGGAGTTCATATTATTGATGCACTTACATTGCTTATATTTTTCCATTTGGGGTATATAACTATTACACTTATATGTACATAATAGGCACATGTGGGAGAATTTAGTTATAACACATGTGATTCCATGATGATATCTTTCTATATTAGACATCAATGATTTTATTTCTTGTCTTACACGTGATGCACATAATTCATTTATTTTGAGATATGTGTTTCACAGGTTCCTTTCACATCTCAAAATGGGGGATTATATTCCACCCATTTAACCATACTCTCAAATTCCATAAATCTAGGCTCTAGATATTTAGTATAGCTCTTGTTCCTTTATACGAGGGTATTAGCATTTTAACTTACTCTTATATATCTCCAACACGTAACACTTGTTCCTACTACATAATACATTCAATATATTTATTAACATTACTCTTTTTAACTCAAATTATTACTTTAGCCTATTTTTTGTCAATAAAAATTGTACTAAAAAAGCATGCAAGATTTAGCATAGGTTCATAAGTATGATATTATATAGGGGTACCCACACATCTTCATCAAAAATAGAATTCAACACATATTTGGGGGCACATGAAGTTCATAGAGGGTCACCCTCACATCTCCAATAAAACCAAGTGTGTCATTTTTTTAGTATTTTCCTTTCTATATTTTAGCAGATCATTGATATGGACACTTATCCATATGTGAATGTCCTTCCAAGTTTCATGTGATCATTGGAGTTACTACATGAGCTTTAAAAATGTAAAATTTTGTATTCACCATCTACCTATTTTTATTTTATATGTATGCACACACACACATCAAAATAGGGTAGTATATAGACACCTAATATAATCATTGGGATTTTATTAGTCATAAAATTACATTGTTTTAGGGTACTTATGTGTTTGTTGATTATTGGCCCATATCAGGATTTATTGGTGCATTATTTTGTGGTTTTATGTGTAATATGTCATGCTTCCCCTATTTTAATATCTCCTCCTCCTTCCCTCCCTACCCTCTTGTATTTACAATGACTTTCCAAGAATTATATATTACACATTTCTAAGGGTGGGTCCTTATCACCCATTTCTATGTCCCTTGGCTAGTCTAATAACAAGGTCCTAATTTAAATTTTAGTGGTTTATAAATACACATGCAAATAAGTGCATTGAGAATATTATAAGCACCTAAATTTTACATGGTGCAACATTAAATAAAAATCCAATGACTATACAAGGACCTCCAAATAAAAATAGCATGTTCATACCCATTTTCCTACTCACTTTTTCTTTGTGTTGCTTTCAAGACCTTCTTTAAGTGTCAAATTTTCAAAAGATAGACTTAAACCTTTCAAACCTAGAACTCTAATAGTACATGGTAAAACCACCTTAGTAGTTTCAAAACTACCATGATATATATAGCAGTAGTTTCACCATCATTGTTGGGACTATCCATATAGCCCAAAAAATGTGTGTCTTAAATCATTTTCAATATTCGCCACTACACTTATGATTGTGCTTCCTTAAATTATCTTTCCATCACCCCAATCAATATTAATTAACTTGCAACTAATCCAAATGAACTCCCAGTCAATTTTAGTGAACTCTAAATCATCCTAATTGCCCCATTTTTAAAATTAAACTTGTTTACAATGAAATTGAAATTGAAAAAAAAGCAAGAACTAGTATCCAACACTCTGCCATTTTTGAAACCGACCACATTATTATTACTCACCTTTATATATTTATATTGGAAAATTATCACATTAGAAAATTAGTGTTGGACTTTTTAAAGCATTTGAAGCATTAAAAATTTTAGGAAGCCAAAATATACACTCTATTTTTTATTGAGGATCAATCACAACCAAGTTGCATTTTCTTTCACCACCATTATTATAATTTATAGTGGAGAGTCTATGAATGATCATCCTACACTCTATTATTAGTGAGAACCAACCACAACATTGTAATATTTTCCATTCATTTTATGATTTTAGTTTCATTATCCTAAACCCCTCTTGCTAGAGAAAATCAATGGGTCAATATTGAACAAATTCAAGGAGATAGTAGCCTCAAGATTCTAGATTTATAATAAATAACTCACTTCCAATCTACCATCTGCATTTGAAAATTTGAGGATTTTTATCTGTTTTTTTAATTTTCATGTATTTTGTTAGATTACAGTTCTTTGTTGAAAATTTGATAGAAAATCAAAAAGTGAACAAAAATATCTTGTCTACGTTATAATTTCAGCATTTAAAATCAATTTTTAGTCTACATCCATCAAGATCTAAAAAGATAAAAAGACATTCTTAGAAGTTAGTTAGTATTCAATAACTTTAATCTTAAATCCATATTCAACTATTCATCTATTTATTCAAAAAAGTAAAAAAATAAGGAAATCCTTTTGTTTACATTTTTCATCAATTTAGCTAACATTCAGTCGTGCATTTTAGCCATCGGTTTAGTTTTATCCTATACATTATTTTAAGAATCATAAATTTGTAAAAATATTTTGGTTTCCTATTCACTTTAGCATCTAAATCACTTTTAGCTTGCATACATTCGCACCTCTGAAAATCTGAAAAACATCAAAAAAGAGTATTTAGATAGTTTATTTTCTCTTGTATTTCTTCATTCAAAACACTAAAGAGGATAAGACTAATTTAATTGTTCATTTTCACCCCTTTATTTTCAACATGCATGCATAATTCTAAAAATAGAAAAAGATATTTATATTTAATCATTTAATTTTCAATTTTTCATATTGGAACTGAAAAGACCAAAAAAATAAAGAGATAGCAATTGATTTGTTCATTTTCATATTTACATTTTTCATTGAAAAGGCAAAAACATTATTTTAGATTTCATCTCCAGCATTGCATTTTATTTATCTCAATCAATAATTTTATGAAATGCTAGTTAGTAAAACCATAAAAACTTTTAGGGAATTAAAACTCAGTTTTCAAAGTAAACACCATTTGAAAAATCATGTTCTGACATCTTTAGATGATGCTTCTAGAGCAAATGTATCTACATAGTGTAAATCATTTCTAAGATTACTAGTGGTAAACATACAAGGAGACATAAGATCTAAGCTTCAGTTGGAAGTATTTTTCTCAGTGCTACTTCAAAATATAATCATTAGTCAAATTGAGGCTCTAGACAAACAAACAAGACTATCACAATGACAACTAGATAGTCAGATCTATTTAGGTATCTGAAGAGTTGAGCCAACAAGCCAACCTCTAAATTTGGCTCAACTCTTCATCCTCGAGTCTAGCCTCGTTCAATATTATTTACTTTGTATATGACATTCCCTGGATGAGATCAAGCCCATCACTTTAGTCAAATACCACAAGTTATTCAAACATATTTCTACCCATTTAAAGAGAGCAGTATTGATAAGTAATTATGATATTTAGTTCTCTTGAAATCAGGAAATTATAGGGTCATCATAGCTATATGGTTTGTTGCTTTTAACAAACAATTTGTAGTTAAATAATATTGGTACAAACAAGCTCACCCATTGAGACAAATAGCTCATGATCTTTCTAGGGTAGCTCAGCCAAATAAAACAACTCATTTCATCTAATAAGCTTAGATTACCACCAAATCTCTAGTTTGCATCGACCAATCATTTATTTTCATCTATCTCAACTCGAGCCTGGGAAGTCGAGTACACAAAGTTAGCCTATCACTTCCATGTGTATATACATCAAGTGAATGAGCACAAGCAATCAATACAAGTTTATATAGAATATAATCAATAATATTAATAAATATGAAGATTATATAACATTTATTGTAAAAATCTTTAATAAATCAAATATTCATTGTAGTGATAAAATTTACTGTAGATAGACATTGCACCACGCTCAATTATTTAGTTGAATTGCATTTCACTTGGTATTTTGTCTTCAATATTATATACTATTGAGTGTCATTGTAAGTAGTTGATGCTTAAAAATAGTCTTGAATATAAGTTCATGCCCCAGAACCATTGTTTCCCTTATCTTCTACACATTTAGCTACCCTATTAGGGTTTAAATAAGGAGGTCAATTTCAAAAATGTCAATGCAACAATGTATAAAGGTGGATGATGTCTTTTAATCCCTAGACATGACAAATGCATTTGTCAAATCATATTATACTTGAATGTTATTTTTTATAAATGTGGATTGTATAATTTTGGTTACCAAAAATGTTGAGTGTGATATTATAGGGAGGTGCTCAGGTTACTACAAGTTTTTTGGGTTCTCACTATTCTACTATAAAAATCTTAATTATATTGTTAAATCTAACAATTATATTCAAATTATGTAAAAATTAAAATACTTTTATAAATACATTCTTTTTCAATAATTATAATTAATCTAAAATAATAATTAAAATCTAATTTTACTATTTTACATATAATTAAACTTAATTAGAATGTTTATTAAAAGTTAGTATATAAGACATTATTTGAGATAATAATGAGCTAATGGTCTTATTTTACTATATAAGATTTTTTTGAAAGTATTTTTTCAAAATTCAAACAATTTTTCCTTAAAATTTTGGACTCATTTATTTATTTTTATTAGGGTTAAAGGCTTTTACAAATATTGGAGATATGAATTAGAACGAGCTAGCTTTTGACTAAAGCTGACAAACCAGTCTAAGATACAAATAGGAGGCCTAGGTCCATTTATAATCCACATATAAATGATACCAACATCACTAATGTGATCATCGATCATTAAAAATGTAAGGAATATCACCATCAGCCACTGTTGACCTAACATGACATAGAGACATTTGAACCTAGGTGCAGCTAGACACAACCAAGCCGTTGAACCAATGCACCCACATATCTTTGCAATTGTGGACTCGTTTTAAAGTACCCTTGGAAGATGATATGTAATTATTAAGGGTAGTATTATAGTTTTTTGAAGATGTAACCATAATTTGTTAGGACACATGTTAGGGAATTATGGTATTGTATTGTGTTAAACATTCTTGTATTAGTGTAGGTTTTTTTTAGAAAACTGTGTGTTCAATTTTATATCTTTAATTTTTAATTCTTAATTTTTTTTATTAAAAAATAATGTTTTATTTTAAATTATTTAAAGAGTAGAGGAGAACGCTCCTTGATTAATAGGTAGGTGAACTTGAGGTTTCTTATCATTGATAATTCCCATTAATCTAGGGTAGTTGTTACTTTACATTTCATTTTCATTTTCTAAATTGTTGATTTTCTATTTATTGGGGGATGCTTGGGTCTGTAGTTCATATAAATTTTTCTCTTATTTTATTCCAAATGGTGGATCATGGACCTGATTCAAATTGTCTTTAAGAAAAAAAATTAGCACACAATTTTTCAAAAACCCTACACTAACATCATGAACTATGAAAGCATAAAATTTATAATATTTGTTTTAGTCACTTATGTGCCTATATATAGGTGGGCTTGTAGTGTATGTATCACCATATATACTGGTATAATAATGACAATGTATTTTATTTATTTATAGTAGAGTTGAAAGCTTGTTTTAGACATTAGCCTATTATCAACTCAAACCTTTATATTATGTAATTATTAATAAAAAATAAAAATAATATATTATGTATAAAAAATAATAATATATTTTTCAAATATATTGTGGATAGAGAAAAAGGTTAGAAGATGAAAACCTCAAAATAATAGATTATATTCACCACTTCTCTTCTACTAAAAAATATTTATAACAAGACTCACACATAAAGAGTTCTTATTTCATAGACGAGTAGTGTACAAGTAACTCTAAACTTAAGGGAATGTTCTTAAAAATCTAAGATTGTTCCTTAATAACAATATAATTAAATAATATAAAATAGATGGTGTAGGATGAAATAGTGTTATGGCATGCAAGAAGGGGGGGGGGGGGGGAGGGAAATAATAAACCCTTACTTGTATAGTAGGGTTTGGATGTAGACTTAAGCAGGCTAGACAACGGATCACGGAAGAAGATATACACATGGAAAATAAATGGATAGGGTTTTCAACTGGAATTAGAGTGGGACAAGTAGATGATCAGCTATAATATGGGACTTGGGAGGGCTTATAAGGTGTGGAGAGGGATTAAAACTTCTAGTATGGAAAAAATCTGAGTGGCAAAGTGAAAGTACCATATCTAATTTTCAAAGGCAAAGTTAAAAAGTGGAATCAACTACCACTAAATTTAAAGGGCTTACTGATTATAATTATCAAGCCTAGGAAGTTTTGAAGATTTGAAATGATAAGGAATTCTTCTGAGAATCCATAAAACACTCTCAAGTTATTTTTCTCATAGAGGATTAGGCTCTTATAGAAAAATTTGCTAGGAAATTGCTAGTAATTGGCAAAATTGAATCTTGGGTGGAGGAGATTTGGGGAAGGGATATTGAAATTAAATTCCTAGCAAAGTGTTTCTTCATAGCCATCTTTTCCAATGTTGATCTTAAAAACTAGGTTTTCAAACCATATATTTGGTCCTTGTGATGTGTTAGCCTCTGGCTACAAAATTGGAAACCTAATTTTGATGTTATTTCAATCTAATAGGGTAGTTACCCTGTCTAGTTCATATTCTATGGTCTCCCCTTAGAATATTGGGGATTTGAGTGTCTTTCAGCTCTGGGAAATATGTTAGGTTCTTTTTTAGAAATGGACCTAATATTGAGGAAGTTTTTTTGGCCTATGATAAAAAATTAAGGTTTTAATGGATTTAGATGTTGCCATCCTAGAAAATACTCATCAAAACCCAAGGTCACTCATGGACACAATCGATTGACATTGAAAATCTTCCTTTTAGGTGTTTTAATTGTAGATGTACTAGTCACACTCAGAAGTTTTGTAAAAAAACTTGAAAACATCATCTATAAATAAGGTGAAGACTCGGAAGGTTTGGAAACCAATTATATCATCTTCCAAAGCTTTTCAAACTTGCAATGATGGTAATTTTTGGTCTAAGCAAGTGATTAAAATATTTTAAAGAAAAGGTAAAAAGGTGGATTCATATCAGAATTCATCTCAACCTATTTTGTCTTCTTTGGGCCACAAGGAAGATGTCCCTCCAAAAATTCAAGCTAACTTGCATAATACTCAAAATTTATCAAAGGCCTCTTGCTTCAAAATATTATAAATAGACACTTTGCTTGACAAATTGGGTAAAATTGATAAACTATCTCTGAATTTGATGATCAAATGTTGTGAATTTATTTCATAATAATCTCAAACTATAAAAGCTATTATTCAAATTTTAGAATTAAATCATGAGATGTTTACTAATAATTTGGAGGTTGATATGAATTAGGTAGAGGATAATCCTATGATTGTGGATCTGGATAGTGATTCAAATATAGAAGAGTATGATTTAGAGGAAAAACTAAAATCTAGAGAATTTTAATCTATATTTCAATCTCAAAGTTCCTTATATAAGCCTAGGTATGGGAAACCTAAAAAGAGAGGTAGATAATATGCCAAGGAGATTGTTGCAAGGGAAGTCTTATTAGGTAAGCAAGGAACTCTTTCTAAATAATTTAGACCTGAGAAGTGGGAGATGGAAATACTCCCTCGATCTTCATGGAGATTATCTCTTGGAATGTTAGGGGCCTCAATTCCCCCAACAAAAGATGCTTGGTTAAGCATCTATTTTTTTCATATAATCCTAATGTCATTTTGATTTAAGAAACTAAATTAAATCTAGTGGAAGCTTATAATTTGATGAAGCTTGGTTGGAAGAGATGGAATAATTCCTTTGTTAAGCTAATGGGGCCTCATGAGGGCTAGATATTTTAGGGGTTCCTTTCAAAATTTAAGTGGAAATGATAGAGGCTTGCAATAATTGGAAATTTTGTAAAATCACTTGTCTCAGGACTGATTTAAGTTTCTTCCTTTGTAATGTTTATGGTCCTAATGAATCCAATAGTAAGTTGCTATTATGGACTAAGTTGTCTAATATTTCTTCTCATTTTTTGGATTCCAATATTATGATGAGTAGGGATTTTAATGATCTCTTATCTTCTTTGTAAAAATGTGGTGGCAAATCTTCAAGGACTTTTGGTAATCTTGATTTTATTAAGTTTGTTTTTTATAATGAGTTTTTATATATTCAACCAAAGAAGGGGTTGTTTACTTACAATAATAAAATATGTCTAGAGCATAATATTATGGAGTGTTTGGATATATTTTTAGTCCCTAACAACTGGATGTCACAAAATTGGACTAAAAAAATCTCCATTCTTCCCTTGACAAGTTTTGATCACTTTCATGTTGACCTTAATTATGTCAATATTGACCATAAACCTAGTCTTTGTCCCTTCAAATTTGAGAAGATGTGGCTCTATGGTAATTCTTTACTATGTCTCATGCAAGTTTGGTGGAACAATTGTGATATTTAGTCTTTCTCCCTAATGTTTAGAATGGATAAAAAGATTCAATTTATTAAAGGTTATCTTATACATTGGAACATCAGTTGTTCCAAAAACATTTTACAAGAAAAAAATTAGGTTAAATCAGATCTTGAGAATCTCAATTGAATGATTTATCAAATAGGAATGGATCAAAATTCGTATTGCAAGAAAAATATTTTACTATCTGAGTATGAGGAACTTCTACAGAGAGAAGAAATCTCTTAGAAACAAAAATCTAGAACATATTGGCTAAAAGGAGATAGAAATTCTTCTTTTTTTCAAAACTCTGTTAAGATTAGGCAAAATTTTTCTTGAATTTTTAAAATTTATTATTATATGATTTTTATTTGGACACTCAACCTGATATTTGGAATGAGGCGATCAACTTTTTCAGTAATCTGCTAAATAGTGATAAGGCTTCAGACCTTGAAGCTCAGAATCACAACTTCAGTTTTATCCCTAGGTTGGTTTCTCTTAATCAGAATGTGAAACTCTTGGCTTCTTTATATATGGAGGAAATTTGAGTAGTGGTTTTTGCTATGTAAAAATATAAGGTCCCAGGTCTTGATAGTTTTCCTATGGTTTTTCAAACTTTTTGGGAACTTATTGGGGAAGAGATCTTACAAATGGTGGAAGAATCTAGAAGAAGGATAAATATTTTACATGATTTTAATGCTACCTTTATTTCCCTTATTCTAAAAAGGGATATTCAAGAAAGATTAATGATTTTAGGCCTATTTATCTTTGTAAAATGGTTTAAAAAATAATCTCCAAATTAATGGCAGCTAGACTCAGACCTATCATGAATTCTTTGGTTTTAGAAGAGTAAGTTGGTTTTGTTCCAAGAAGGAATATTTAGGAGGGTACCATTATTAGTCATGAAATTATTAATTATTTATCCACTACTCATAGGAAGGGTATGTTGATCAAGCTTGACATCAACAAAGCATATGACAAGGTTGATTGGCATTTTTTGATCAAAATTTTGGAAAAATTTGAGTTCGATAAAAAATGGTGTGATTGGGTTTTTAGTTATATCTCGAGCCCTAAATACTCCATCTTGGTCAATGGAAGTCTTAATGGATTTTTTTAATCTTCAAGGGACATTAGATAATGGGATCCTCTTTCTCCTTTTCTTTTTATCCTATTGTCTGAAGCCTTGGGATGGGTAATGAAATAAGCTAAAGAAGCCTCTTTGATATAGGGTATTCAAGCTATGGAAGGTATTGAAAATCTTACTCAACAACAATTCATTGATGATACTTTCCTTTTTGTCTAAGCCTCTATAGGTGAATCTCAAATTTTTAATTGTATCCCAACAAGTTATAAGGCTACTTCTGGTCAAATGGTGAACATCGAAAAATCTAAAATTTTCCTTATCAATTACTCAAAACAAAAATAGCAGACCATCTCTTTGGTCCTTGGTTTCAATATTGGAAAGTTTCATTCCAAGTATTTAGGTGTTTTACTTTTTTCTGGGTTCACCAAAAATATTCACTGGGAAGGATTAGTTAATTATTTTAAAGCTTAATTGGCTTTATGGCAAGGTCATTGGTTGACATTGATAGGTCATATCACACTCATCAAATCTATTTTGAGCTCTCTCCTTATTTATTGTCTTTCTATGCTTCAACCACCTTGTCATGTAGTTAAGCTGCTAAATAAGATCATGAAGGACTTTTTGTGGCAAAGAATGCAAAATCAAAAAATAATTCCATTGATTAAATGGTAAAGGGTTTGTAAAGTCAAGAAGATGGGAGGAGCTGGAGTGCAAAATCTGAGTCTTTAAAATAAATCTCTTGGAGCTAAACTTGTTTTTGGAATGCTTTCCAAACCCAACATTCTTTGGTCCAAGCTATTGAGAAGTAAATATCTTAATTTAAATAACCCATGGAGCATGTTTTATATTACTAACCCCCCCAAAGGTTCACACTTTTGGAAATTTTTAGTGAATTACAGGGCTTTGATTTTGGAACTTGTTTCTTAGATGATCAACAATGGATGGACAAATAAATTTTGGGAGGATTCCTAGAATGATCATAAACCCTTAGTTGATATGTTGCATTTGGAGGAGGCTAGACATATTCTCTCTTTAGGTTAGGGTGGCTTGGTTGTGAATTATGTGGAACTTCATCAAACTAATGGTGTGACTTCCTACATTTGGAATAATTTTGAGGATCTAGATATTCCAATAGAGTAACGAATGCATTTAATTGAATGCTTAGGGAATCAGAAGGTTTTTTAAAATTACAAGGAGGATTCATTACATTCATTGGATCTAAATCAAGTTTATTTATATTCAATCTCAATTATCAAATGGAAGATGATACTAATGATATGATGAATTGAGAAAGATTGTTTGTTGGGATAATATTAGGCTTCATACAGTAGGAGTATTTGCATGGCTTATTGTCTAAAACCACATTCTCACAAAGGATAGATTGACCAAAATTAGTTTCCTTGGTCCATCTCACTATAGTATTTGTAAAGCTAATGAAGAAACCACCAACCATCTATTATATGAGTGCCCCTTTATTGCATGGTGATGGACTTGGCTATGTTGCAAACTAGAGTGGTCTTGGGCTTGGCCACCTTCTTTGTATTCCACCTTCTCTTCTTGTCCTATTGGAGATTGTAAGAATTCTCTTTATGGTTTGTGGCATATTAGTCCCACTTTTCTTATATGGATTCTATAGAAAGAAAAAAATCAACAAAAATTTTAAGGAAAAGAAAACCCCTTGTTTTAATCTTAAGATATTTACAAATTTCAATTTTAGAAGTCATTTCTTATCAAATCAAGCATAGGAATGGTTGTCTCTCAGTTTGAGATATTTGGATGTGTGTGAAATGGAAGCTTATTGATCTTCCACCCGTTAATGGGTAATTAGTAAGATCAAGTAAAAGGATGAGAAAAGACAAGTCTAATTATATTCCTCCACCACCAGGGTAGTTTAAATTGCCTCTTGGGGAAATTTGGGTGCTTCTAGTGCAAGTTGTATTCTTTGAGATTGCAGTGGATCCTTGATCAAGCCAATTTCTATAAAAATTTTAGATGGCATAAATAATTAAGTTAAAGTTCACACAATATCCACTAGGATTGATCTTGTAATTAATTGTAAAATTGACAAGCTCATTATTGAAGGTGACTCCTAGATCTTGATTTTTGCCCTTAAGAAAAATTCATGCACTTCATGGAAACTAGATAATATTATGTCCAATGTATGGGCTAAATTAGATAATTTTACATCCCTAGACTACAAGCACTATTTCAGAGAGGCCAACTCAGCTATGGATTTCCTTGCCAATTGTGGGATTGACCAAAATGAGGAAATTTGGATGGATAATCTTAGAGTGACTTGGGAAGACTTGCCCAATTTAGCCTCCATTAATATGGGTTTTTAAACTTAAAAAAAAGGAAAAATAAATGAAAAAATCAAATCAAATTATTTTTATTTATTCATTATAATAATTAATTGGATTTTTTTTTATTTATGGAGGTTTGTTGCAATCATTCCTATGTATGTCACCTCATTGGGATTTTTGATGGCACATTCTTTTGCATGATTGAATTATAGTGTGATTAAAGGAGGCAACTGGTTGTATTTATGGTAAGGGTGTGGAAGTGATTTATTTTTGTCAGGTGGTTGATCTACATTATCACTTTGGCTATGTTTTAGATGTCATGGATGCCTAATGATTAGCATGGAGAGAGAAATTGATCTAGCACTTGAAACTCTGAGGTTTATGGCATCATCTCAGTTCAGGAAATGGATTTAGAGGGAGGCATCTCTTGGTTAGGATTAAACATGTTTTTTAGGTTCCCTTAGAATAAATCTTCTGGGCCATTTTAGCTATTTTGGGTGTAGATTATTTGGATCATTGTATACATAAGAGGGTTGACTCTATAACTGCTATAATGTTTGTATCAAATATCATGGCACTAATGGTGGATTATGAGGTTATTTCTAAGTTGGTAGAGTTTTTTAATAAAACCATAGCATTGTCTTGGTCTTATGGAGGTGATAGGCAGTACTGAGTTAGGTCCCTTTCCAAAACTACCCTTCTTTAGTTTTGATGGTGTTGGGTTGATTCCATTTTAATCTTTTAGGTCTTTATAGACTCATTTATTGGTCTCGATAGGATTTAGGGAGGAAATTCAATGAAAGGTTTGCAATAATGATGTTATTAAATGCCAATTTTTGACAATGCCTCCATTGACATAGCTCAAAAGTCTAATCCTAGAAATATCTCATTAGAAGGCGACTTGCCATAACAAATCTTGGGTGGATGCAGTGAAATTATTAGCTAAATTGGTGACTCGTAAGTTAGTTTCTACTCTTCCCTAGCTGGTAGGGCCACCTCATCAAGTAGTCATGGTGGTTATGTAAGGTTGCATGATAAGTAATCAAGTTACTTCTGTAGTGGGTGGTGTCAAACTCAAACCCAGGGGTTCTAAGTAGAAATCGGTACATTATTCTTATTTTGTGGTTGTTCATAGTGATGGATTCATCATTATGGATGAGATAGAGGATACGGTTGTCTCAAGTTGAACACTATGGAATTATAAACTTTTTTGGTAATCTTCCTCAAAATAGCTTATGTGTCCTATTGGTATGTTTTGGACTCTTCAAGGTTTTTATGTTTTTTTGTTCATTGGTTATATGTATTAGGTTATTATTTGGCACACCAACCTATTTGGACATGCCCTAGTAATATATATATACAACTATGTTTTGTCATTTTTCTACTAGTTTTGTGAAAAAATTTATAAGGTAGGGATCTGTTTAAACCCTAGTAACAATTAAAAAATAAATATTTATAAATGCTTGTATATTAAGTGAATTATTATTAAAATAATAACTATCTATAAAATCATCTTAAATTTACTTAAAACATAACAAAAATCCAATAAATTTTTAATGTTATAAATAAATAGTGACTTTTGCATATGATCTATAATAATTAGTTTTCTTTGTGCACAATTTTTTTTGTTAATGAGTATATCTTTTTAAAAAGACTAAAGAAGAGAACCAGATTGGTTTTGATTAGATCTATGAATGAGTCTGAGACACAAACAAGAGGCTCAGATCTCCCATAACAAATAAAGATTACCACAAGAAATATCTAAAATCTAACCAAGAGAGAAATAAGGGAATAAAAAAACTAGAAAGACACAAGATGACAAGGTAATCAAAAGGCAAAGAATAGATAGCAAATAGATATCAAAAGTGGCACCCAACTAACTAAAGTCACCCAAACAAAAAAATAACCTACAAGCCCCACAAAGGAGGGGTAGAGAAGCCATGAAATACATGATAAATAGATCACCTTCAAGTAGGGATCAATCTTCCTTGAAATGGAATTCTTCCAACCTTCTCCAGTACCCATCATCAATTAGTTCTTTAAATTCCAATTGTAATATTTTTGCCTCTAATATTCAACCTATCCATTTCATCATCACTCTTAAGTTGGCCATAAGAATACTAGGGGAGGATCTAGTGGAGAAATAGGGTCATATATAAGCCAGTTGGTACCCTAAAAAGTTATCATCTTAACTCCATCCAAAAAGACTCCCTGAGTCTAAAGGAGGAAGGGGATCCTCCTCCAAGTCATAAATATCTTCCACCCTCACCTTCATTAGAGAAGCTTACATTGGGATGGGAAATCAGGGAGGGGAAGGATCAACATGTTGGAGTAGAAATCATCATGGTTACACTAGGTAAATTTATCATCAGAAGGGCCCTCTTTTTATAATGCAGTGCATCAAACTCTGATAAGAACATAATGCAACATGGTGACTAAACTGGTTTCAACAAAAGAACCTAAAAGGAAGGCCTTGGAAGTTGATAAATTGATTCCAAAATTTATGAGGATATTTCACATTGAAAGAGTGAGAAAGAGGTTTGGGCAAGTCTAAGAGTGCACAAACCCTCGCAATCCTATAGCCCCTAGAGCTCTCATCTAACTTAATGAAAGTGCCCACCAATTTTGTGCATAAAATTATAAAAATAAGAAAAATTAGTATGATATTCCTTCAATAGTGGTACATAGGGACTAAATTTGATGGTCAACCCTACTTGTCATGAATTTTTTTGATGATGGTTATTTATTCAACATTGGCCTTCAAATTTTCATAAAGTTTATATTAGAAGAAAGAAATATTAAAGAGAATCTATATATTTAGAATTTTTTTTAGAATTTTTTTTTTATGAGATGTGGGTGAGTTGGTAAAGTGGCTTGGTTATTTCTAACACCACCCAAGGTCAAATCTCATTGGGCATGTGAGGTCAGTTGTGGTTGTACATAGTATTCAAAAGCATTTTGGTTATAGATCTAGTAATCATGAGACTGGTTGTGGTCATATGTGATGTATTTAAGCCTTGTTGGGTATTGATCAAATGATCATATAGGGATCTGGGCCTCCATATGTGTCCCAAACTTATTCATAGCTCTAGTAAAAAAAATGATATTAATCTAAAAAAATACTTTAAATTTTTTATGATCTATCCAAAATTTTGCCTTACATATGATATGGTCTAATGAAAAAATGATTGTATTTTATGACTGTAAAGCATAAATATGGTCATACATCCATCAAAATTAGCCATGGAATGGTACCAAATGACATTTTCTATTAAAATAGTATGAAAAGTAGCTCTGGGAAACACCTTATCAAAATTGTTTTCTCTTATAATTAAATAATTATGTAATTATCCACAAAACAACACCCTTGTAAGGTCATAAATATTTAATAATTCTTTGTTTGTTATTTACTTTAATTAAAAATTAAAAATGATTGACATCTCCTCCCTTTTTATCTAGGTAGTATTTTTGCCTTCACGCAAGATATGGGGATCATCCACAACAAAAACACAAAAAAATTAAATTGAAAATCACACTTTTATTGATAGAAAAACTATAGTATAATTCTATTCATACAAAAAATAGAGGTGGAGAAGTCACACTCCAAAAGCTAAGCCACACCAAGGCAAATAGGCCAAAACTCCACCAAGAGAAAGAATAAGAAAAATAATCAAGAACAACCAAAACCCATATCCATGATACAGCGTTTTTTACCCTTTTTCTTTTAAACCTTAGTCTAACATGTTGGATGATTATCCTCCATTAGACTAGCAATGACCAACAAAAGCATAAGACTATGCCAAGGTTAAAATAAGGACTAGTCCTTATCAAGAAGAATATTAAGATTCATGTCATCTCTTTATATTATTGCCTAAAGCATTATCTACAGGAATAATTTGGCAAGAAGAATCTACCAAAATTATATCTAAATTCTCTTTCTTACTAGTGCCATTTAAAGATTTTTTCATGACCTTGGTTGGAAAAGTGTGCTCATACAACTACCAGCCATTAGGATGAGAACACTAGTCCTTTTTATTTTTTGGCTTCCTTGCATGAGGACAATCCCCCTAGAGATGTCAGTTTGATGGAAACAATGGCATCTAAAGGTAGTGTTTTCATAATCCAAGGTTTGGATCCAACATGAGTTATCATGTTTCAGTTAGATTTGATCTAGAAGACCTTTTCTAAGGTCAACCTTCACACAAATATGGGCATAGGTAAACAATCCTTGATTATATTATTCCATATATATTTTGATGAAACTTCCAAGTGTATTACCAATAGCTTCACATACTAAAGGGTGATATTAGGGAAGAGGGAAATTGGGGATCTGAACCCAAAACAACATTTTGGACACCACCAATGTTGAGAGATCAAATTCAAAATACTAAGGGGTAACAAAGATCCTAATTCTTCCCTAAAACCAAAGTCCCTTCTTAAAAACCCTTTGACAATATTCAAGCTCAAAAATTGAACTATGAAGAACCCTTTAGCAAATAAATGGATCACATAGTATTTGGTCTAGGTAGCTTCAACCCATTAATGTAGCTCTGACTAAGGCCAAAACCCATTAAACCTAAAAATAACTAGATAATATTTGAAAGAAGATATTAACCCAGTTACCTAAGGGAAATATCCATTATAGGTACTTCATCCAATTTCTCCACAACTTAAGGAGTGAGAAATGTTGAGGGTGAATCTGAAGGAACATTTGGGTGAGCAGCATCCTTATAAAAAAAGACCCATGTTTCCTAATATCTTGGGTTGTATAACTCCCTGGCATCATTACTACATTGTCTCTATTTGGTAACTATGTTGGTGTGCTACCTACATAGCAATAAACTATGGTGACTATGTTGGCCTACATAGAAACAAACTATCATCATCATGCCCTAACCCTAACACTCTCTACTGATCTGATTTTTTATCTATTCCATCATAATAACATCAATAGAAAAATGAGTCATAAAATGGTTGTCTTAATCATTTATCTATGCTTAATAGTTTCAACATAATAAAGTATAGCTTTATCTCATATGTGTTTTATGGGGAAGTTTTTTTTACATCAACATGCAATGTATCTACCTATAACACATTGTAAATAAGACTAGTTACATCTAGAACAATATAATTATATTTAAAATATTTTTTAATGTAATACTAAAATGATAATAGGGTTTTAAAATAAATATTTGATTTGTCACTATATTTAGAGACAATTTTTAGAAATAAATAATAAAAATTAGGGATAGACAATGACATTAACAAACCCTAAAAGAACCAGAATGAAAAATATTATTCCATAGAATCATCAATGCACTCTTCTATAACAATCAAGTAGTCGTAAGAAAAATCTATTTTTTGGGGCTCCAAAAATCTCATGTGCTTTTCCCAAATTTCATGCAAACCTCTGGGAAATTGATCTACTTATTCAGAACCCTATAAGGGTATCAATATCTAGAAAGGCCATTAAAAATGGGGGATGTATTTAAGTGTTGTGATACCCCTAAATTATTATCAAACCTTTAGGATGCTTATATAAATTTTGCAATCAACACACCAAGTATAGTGGATGCTTAGTAGATAGTTCAGTGAATGTAGTGCCTAGACCTATATGACTTTTCATGTGATAATGAATGTGTATAAAATAAATAAATGCTTCATATCTTCTTGAATTCTATTATAAATTATTTAATTAACTCCATTTTCATTTTCACAGTCAATCTCTAGATATACTCATTTAATCACTTTGG
This sequence comes from Torreya grandis, assembly GCA_037957365.1. Lineage (NCBI taxonomy): Eukaryota > Viridiplantae > Streptophyta > Pinopsida > Cupressales > Taxaceae > Torreya > Torreya grandis. The sequence continues at coordinate 2,735,133 of JARHVA010001068.1, forward strand.
GTCCATTCATGTCCTATATGAATTAATGAACCTGTGTATTTATAGACATCTCAAACTCTAATTAGAACCTATTGACATGTAATTTTACACACAACATGTGGTAAAGGCCAACAAATTAGGTTCATAAGTCATGGGAGACCTAAAAGAAAGTTCACAAGGATCTGCCTTAGAATCATACACTACACAGTTTTGGTACACTAGAACCATACGTTGCAGGATTTTAGGAAAAGCCCAAAAACCAAAGAAGACAAGGAGGGGATAAGAGAGAAAGAGTAAGGAGAGGGATGGGGAAAATGTTTCAATAAGATCCCAATATGTATTAATATTTTAAAACCATGTAATTACCTTTGAATACTATAATTATATGACTAATAATTACCCATTTTGATATGTGTGTAAATACATATCAAGTAAAACAAATAAGGGGTATACAATAATTATTTTTCACTCTTAAATCTCCTAAAACAACTCACACACTCTTGTAGAAGCTAAAACTCTCATGTAGACCTACAAAATATGTGCATGTCAATAAGTGCCAAATCATTCAATAACCTAATTATATCAAGAAAGGAAAAATTAAAAATGATACACTTGGTTTGGTTGGTAGTTTGGAAGTAACCCTAGTATGATTCCTCAACATCTTTAGATATGTGTGAATGTCCTTGTGAAACTTATGGAAATAACATATACATGAATAAATTCTCACAATAATATCCTATTGAAATCTAGAAAAGATAAATTGATAATGATACACTTGTTTTTGCTAGAAAATGTGAAGGCACCCCTGTGTGAGTACCATGCATCTCCAAAATCTATGTGAAGTTCAATCTCAAAACTTGTACTAAATCCTACATGTATTTGTGTGTACAACTTTTAGAGACCAAAAATCTAATATAAATAAATATAAAATAATGTAAAAGAGAGTAGGGCTTGAAATTTTCTTGAAAATAACCCATGATGGTAAAAGGTGGCATACTTTGGGTATGTCTTAGAAACATTAATTGTTCATTACTCTCATAGAGGAGTAAAATAGTAAAGAAATATCTTAGGCCTTAAGATATGGAGACAAAAATGGATATAATATCTACTCCCTTTTTAGATGTGGGCTAAACTTATGAATCACATATCTCAAAAAGAGGATTAGGTTCATCATTTGTAAGATATGAAATAAAATACCAATATCTAAGATATTAATGTATTATCGTGAAAGCATATATGTTAGATAAATTTCTCCATACGAGGGTTGATTTTAATCTATATAAGCACAAGGTTAGTATGCCCCAAGCGAGCAAAATTTAAGCAATGTAATTACATGAATAATATTCCCCTCATGAGAAAAATGTAATTAATGAGGCACTAATGAATCATGCCTCAATACAAATAGTGTATCAATAGATATATCGATGTAAATCACACATATGGAGCCTTTACCCAAAAATATGCATGATAGGAGTCATGGAAACTTAGGCAATCAATGACAAACATCTACATGATATGATTCAAGGAAATTAAATGATTGTGCATCATATGGATCATGTAAATAAAGCACACAATAAACATAAATTAGGAAGAGAAATAAAGGAATAACACTAAGCATAATATAATCAATTTCATGCTCAAAGTATAAAACAACAATGAATGCAAACACATCACACATAAAGTAAGCAGGGAAAACATCACATCACATAGAAGGCAATGTTAGGCTCAGATTAAATATAGAAAACATGACAAACATAACATATATAGAGTAAAAAAAGCACAAAAATAAGGAATAAAAAAAACAAAGGAAAAATATCACACATAAGAATGAAACATGTAGGTGTTTTTATTCAAATTTTGCTTTCAGATTCAAGGAAGAATTAAGAAACTAAAGAAAGAATGGTCAAGGCTTGATGTGTACCTGGATATAGTCTGCGCACCATAATCCAGATGCTGTGAGTACTCCTCTTTGGCTGTGGAGGAATGACACCTGCAAAGAAAGAAGCTTGGACAAAAGAAGGCGTTAAATGGATAGATGGTGGGTTGTCAAGCGAAAGCTTGATCCCAGAAGTATGAAAACTTCCTCAAGGGATATAAACCCACTAATCAATGGAAATAAATGTCTGATAAATAGCTGAATGATGAAGAACTGAAATGATAAAGAAATGGAATGAAAAAGGGAAGCAAAGACTTACTTGAAAGAAGCTGTCGAACTGGTTACAGTCGCCGGCGTCGATTGGTAAAGGTGCTGATGTTAGTTAGTCTGCCGATGTCGGTTGGGGTAGTGATCGGCGTCGGTCGGGGCAAAGGTCTTTGGACGAAGTCTGGTTAAGTCTGTGGTCCGTGGATAGAGTTTGGTCAGGGTCTGGGTTTATTTGAGTAGTCTGTGGACAGAGTCTGATCAGGGTTTTGGTCTGTGGACAAAGTTTTGGGCTTGGTTGAATGGTCTAGGGTCTGAGTCTGAGAGTCTGGTTAAATGGGTAGAATGTATGATCCGATAGAGGACGGAGGAAACAGGGAGGTAGATAAGTCAAGATTCGGATCAGGCTTGGTTAACAGTCTAGTCTAGGGAGATATTGTTTGAAAGCAATAACTGAAAAGAGAATAAAAACACAGACAGTATACTTACCTGTGCCTTGTGGAAGGTGTGCTACTGATGATTCCCGTACCTGCTATTGATGTAGCCTGTGTGAAGAACCTATTGTTGTTGCTGCACTTGAAGCCATTGCTCCACCTGAGAGAGAGAGTGAGAGACTTTGATTGAGAGATTTCATAGATTGACGGATGATTGAAGACTCAAGATTGAAGGATTCATCAGTTGCTTCTAGGGATTCACTAATTTCTGATTCGGATCCTCCAAAGAGTTTGAAAAATTGGTTAAGTATAACCGACGTCGGTGATTCTGCCGGTGTTGGCCGACACTTGACCGACGTCGGTGGGGTTAGAACGGGCAAAAAGAGCCACCAAGCCCATTTTTCATCTGCCAAGTGCACTATCCATTGGAGAATGTCGAGGGTTCGGCTAAATACGCACGAGAGTTTGTTAGGCGGTTAGAGAGAAATATGAATAGGTCTTGAGTGAGTCATAGGATGGGAATTAGTCCAAGGCAAGGTGTCCCAGGCGAGGTGTCATGGGTGATGTGTCCAAGGAGGGGGGTTAATTCAAAATAAGTTAATTATTTTAAATTAGTAATTGTTAGGAATGGGTTAGGAGTGGACTAAGGGGGAAAGTGACCAAGGGTTAGACACTATTTAGGTGTCTACATTTGCCCCTTTTTGTCTTATTGGTTGCTCTAAGTGAACTGTAAGACAAAAATACGAGTCGGTTGCCCTAGGTATGGGATAAGGTTGATTTCGTCTTGTTGGTTGTTCAATTGAACTGCAAGACAAAAATAGGTGAGAGTTGGTTGTCCCGATTATGGATGAGGTATCCCCCCTCAAAGCAGGAGTCGAGAGAAGGGAACTTAGAATCGGGTGCTGATTTGATAGAAAGTGGATGAGAAAAGGTGGAAGATAGAGTGAGAATGCTACAAAAGTTGTGATTGCACGTACACCACTTCACGAGGATGATTAGGTCAAATTGTCATAGGTCAAAGGTTGAGGAGTGCGAAAATTGAAATAACCAGGCCCCAGCATTAGTCATAGTTGATCGGGTTATGCAAGCTAAGCTGAAGCTCCAATGGTCATCGTGTTCCAGGTATCCCAAGCTTAGGAAGTGCTCTCGAAAACATGAAAAAGTCACAAGTAGTGCGGATCAACTGGCTTGCGATCCTATACTTGTGAAGGTCAAAAGTGTGCGCACAATTTTGCTAACCAATCATGAGGTAGCATACAGGCAAAATCAACCAAGGCAAATGCTTTGGAAGTGGTCTTGGGTTTAGGAGATAGGCATGATCTCCAATGTCTGGTGGTCGATGGATGGTGGTAAGAGTGATCCAAGTGTGCCCCAAAGGGCCAAAATGACATGGTCTGAAGGACTTGACTTGATTAGGGACATGATTTTGGTCATTTTGAAGAGGTTTAAAGTTTTTAAGCCCATCAACGTTGATTATATAATCGATGTCGGTGTCCAAAAGAGATCGACGTCGATGGAAATCGATCGACGTCGGTGGATTAGGGCACGCCGATGCCGACATCGGCGGCCTGCCAAATTTGACAAAACCAGATTGGCGGCCCACCAAAAGTCATTTGTTAATTGATTAAGAGATTTAAAAAGAGCTCTAGAATTTGTTGAGTGAAAGTGACCCAGAGCTGACCAAGGAGTGGTGCGAGGTGGCAGAGGAGCATCGATGAAGAGAAGGAGTTGATTGGATGCTACAGGGACACGTGCAGGCCAGGGGAAGTGTGAGGGCAGAGAGACATAGTGGACATGGCAGAGGGGAGTAGAGGACCCGTGGGAGGTCCACCACCAGCGGCACCCATTGTGCCACCACGCCGATGATGTCAGGACGAGGTAGGAGGGCCCTGAACCTTCTTTTGATGCTTTTTGTTTTGAATTTAATTTTTTTTAATTTTTGTTGTGTGAGGTAGAAATTGAGGGGGAGGGGTAGCTAAGAAGGTAGGTTGTCTAGGATAGCTTAGGAGTCATTTAGGAGGGTTTTGGGGTGGTTTAGGGGTTAAAATGAGGAAGCCTTAAAAATTAGGGCTCGCCCCGTTCGGCCCTAGGGCCGAACCAGTCACCGACGTCGGTAATCCTGCCAGCGTCGACCGACCAGCGACCGACGTCGGTCACTAACCTACCGACGTCGGTCACTAATTGACTGACATCGATTAGGTGAGTGCCATCGCTGGCACGCTAATCGATGGTAGTGGCTGCCTGGTCAGAAATGGTTCTGAAAAAAGGTCAAGTTGAGAGGTCGAAGCTACGCCAAGGGCTTCCTGGGTGTTGGGTTAGGTATAGATGGTCTGAATAGTTGGTAAAATAGGAAAAGTAGCAACAGTGTTAACATGAAATTGACTCTATATGGATGTAGGTGAGGCAGACTCTGATGCTGCGGGATTGCCTCTCGACCTTGCTGACGTAGATGCGCGGAGGCGTGTCAGTCGAGGAGTGGGTGCAGATGAGCGCAGTCAGGCTAGGCAGGCTGAGACGCTACTGCAGAGTGGCGAGAGACGTGAGCCTCATGGTAACATTGATCGAGCAGTGAGACCATGCCACCAACACCTTCCACCTGCCTACTGGCGAGATGATAGTCACGGTCGAGGATGTGTACCAGATTTTATAACTGTCGGTGCACGGAGCAGACCTGTATGTGTGCTCGAGAGAGGTGCATGACATTCATGTGGTTACATTGTTTGGAGAACACATCATGGAGACTAGCTACCACTCAGCAAGTTTTGTGTATGAGCCTTTATATGTTGCAGATGAGGATGCACATCAGCTAGCAGTGTTGATGATGATAGGCATCACGATGTACGTGTTGCCAAATGCAGAGGGTGGCAAGTTTTCGATTGCGATGACTAGAGTTTTGCTTGAGATGATAGAGCAGTGGACAGTGTTTACCTGGGTGCCTATGTTTTTGGCCCAGGTATATAGAGAGTTGTGGGGTATCAGCCGACGGTGGCGGTACAGTCTATGTGTGGGCCACCTTCTGCACTGTTGGGCTTACGAACACATCATAGTCACACGACCTCTAGGCCTCCCAATGGCGATCCAGGCCAGTTTCAGGGTTGGATTCAGGTGATGGCATGAGGTTATGGCACAAACACAGATGGACGGAGTGGTCAGAGACATTGACTACTATCGAGGCATACTGGAGGCCGTGATTCTTGTAGACATCATCTAGAGACCATACTTGGTCTATCCAGCATTCAGAGACCAGGGAGAGCAGCTGGTTGGTGTTCAGAGTAGGCGATGGGTTAGAGGCAGGCAAGCCGATGAGCTCGAGAGGATTCCAGTGGAGAGATTGTGGTGCCAGTATGGGCTGCTACAGGATGTACCTCCCACCTTCCCACAGTACCGGTGGGATGACATAGAGGTGCCGCTCCTACTGCCAGAGGAGACAGAGGACCCTAATTTTGAGGAGTTACTGGTAGGACCTGGGATAGCTGACCCAAGTTGTACAGAGGCCTACACGGCATGGTGGGCAGGGCAGTATCGAGGCATACAGGTGGGTCCCCAGCCAGATCTATAGGCTGTCACGAGGGAGTGGGATACAACCTGTGAGGAGAGGGACACTGCATGGGAGGAGAGAGACACGGCTCAGGCCTAGGTCTCAGTTTTATAGGGACAGTTGGCAGGGGTTACAAGGTAGCTGACGGAGATGACAGGTCAGGTGGCAGTGCTGATAGGGTAGGTCACTATACTATAGGGATAGCTAGCGGCAGCCTAGGCATAGGTAGTGGCAAGGTAGAGTTTTGGAGGGCAGAGCCCATGGCAGTAGCCATCGCAGCAGTCAGCATTCTCACAGGGGGCAGGACCGTCTGCATCAGTGCACCTAGGCCAGCCACAGCCACAGAGGTTAGGACAGGGCATAGCAACAGGGTAGATGGGTCCACCACAGACTATATCTCTAGTGAGATACAGTGATGTGCTTGATGAGATCTCATATTATGAGAGGGCCATCAGGGGGTTCCCTCAGATACAGTGATACTCAGAGATGCGGGCAGAGCAGAGTCGACAGAGATCGATGTCACGAGCGACAGCTTCTGGGTTGCACAGACGGCAGAGATCAGAGGGAGGAGAGGATACAACCTCTTCTCGGCCATCGCCACCACCACCACAGCCATAGCCTTGAGGGCAGCCCTAGAGATGCATTTTTTTGATGTATCTACCAGCCTGCGAGCTGAAGACGAGAGATGTATGATGAGAGAGAGAGACAGACACAGATTGTGTCTTTTTGTATAAAACTATTTTTGATATATATATATATGATGAGATTTTGGCTATTGATGTGTTATGGAGATGTTGTAGACGTTTAATGTTTGCAGCATTTTTCATGTGTTTCATGATGCATGTTTTGATATGATATTTATGATGATTATGATGATTATGTTATGATGATGCTAATGATGAGAATGATGTAAATGATTATGTTATGTTTAATGATTATATGATGATGATGCTTGATGAAAATGAATGTGATGATGACAATGTTTATGAAATGGTTATATGATGATGACTTTAGATTAGATGATGATAGATTATATGATGATGACTTTACATTAGATGATGATAGATGTGATATTGAATGTTTAACTTGTGGATGATGCGAATGTTTAATGAGTTATGATGGATGAAATTTATGACTAATGACTTATGTTGTTATAATGAAAATGAGAGTATACTAATGATTATGTGAATATGTGATTGACTGTGCTGTGATTGACAGGTGACGAGAGAAGGAGATGGAAGAAAGTAACGAAGAAAATGGCCAAGCTAACCCCAGAAGACCCCATGTCAACTAAGTGCTGCTTACATAGCCCTTGTCATTAGGGCCTCAGGCCAATGTAGTTCTCCCAAGAAGGGAGGAAAAAGATCAGAGTGGTGGATTAATGGTCTAGTCATGAGAATGGTCTAGCACGTTCATATGTCTGAGAGAACATGCTTGAAATGATGAGGAGGAGATGACGCTACAACGTTTGCCAAATGGTGTAAGCTGTAACATTGGTCGGGGTTTTTCATCCCTAACAACTACCCATATTCATGATGGATGGTTTGCTAAGAATGAATTGAGGTCTATTTATGCTTCAGCAAGTATTGGTTTATGCTTAACATAAATTGGGTCAGGTTGATAGTTCCCATGTATATTGTTGTCTATGGAAACTAGAATGATTAGGCTATGTGGATGGTTTGAAAAGAGTCGGATTAAGTCGTTTTGACAAATGATGTGGGTGAATATGACCAAAGTGTAGGTAGAAAGTAAAGGGCATATGTGCCCTTCTATTGACAAGGACCAAAAAGACAACATAGATAGGGGTTGTTAGAACCAAGAGCCCCATTTATGCGTTGCGTCATTGACCATAGTTATGTTAGAGCGGTAATCAAATCACTTTTGACATTAAAGTGAGCTCGAAGTCCCTTGAGTAGGTGATATGATAGGAGGAAAAGGGTAACCCATTTTTAGAGTATGGAGAACTTTGCCCCTTTTTATAGGAGACCCTGAGACAAATACAAGTCAAGTCCATGACCCGTTTTTTTTTTTTTTTTTTTTTTTTTTTTTTAGAGAGCAGACTGATCAATGCGGGAAGTCCACATAAAGATGTCATTTGTTTGGTGGTCATTTGTGAAGCTGATCGATGCGGGAAGCTTCTAAGAAAATGATGTTTGTAGCAAGATTTAGTCATAGCCATCCTTCGAGGGAGTGGTCTATACTTTGCTTTATAGATTTAGGGGCTTTTGAATAGCTATCCTTTGAGGGAGCAGTTTATTAGTTACAGTAATGATAGTGCAGCTGTCTTTCAAGGGAGCAGTCTATTTTTTGACTTGATTTTATGACCTTGGATATTTTAACATCTTTATTTAGTTTTGACAGAATATTGAGTCATGGACAAGACTTATAGAAAGTCAAGGACTCCCTTTTATTAGGACGAAGCATCCGTGCATCATAAAAGGGTTGTAGAGGATTTTGTTAAGGGAAAAAGGGTGAAATGAATTAAGGATTAAAAGGATAGGGATTGCTCAAGGGACGAGCTCAAGTGAAATGTCAAGTGGATGAGTACTCGACTAACAGTAGAATGGTCATAGATGCAAAGCATTAAGAGGCTCAGGTTCTGGTCGGCCTTCAAGAGAAGACAGACGATAAGTTCCTGATCCATACTTGTGCGTTATGATATAAGGTCCAGGCCAATTAGGAGTGAATTTGCCTCATTTACTCCATTCCATATTGGTCACATGTTGGTTCTCTTTGAGGACGAGGTCTTCGATATGAAAATCTTGTTCTCTCAGAGTTTTATTATAGGCACGCTTGATGCGATTTTGATAGACATGGAGATGATTGAGGGCAGCAAGACGACGCTCGTCGAGTAACTCAAGTTGAGCTAATTGATCTTGATGAAAGTCATCATTAGAAATAATGTCATGGAGTGAAATGCGAAGAGACGGGATTTGTACTTTGAGAGGTAAGACAGCCTCTGTTCCGTACACTAGAGAGAAAGGGGTAGCACCCGTAGAGCTTTGGATTCTAGTGTGGTAGGCCCACAAAGCGAAAGGTATTTGAACGTGCCAATCCCTTCTAGTGTCGTTGACCACCTTCATGAGAATTTTGGTTAGGATTTTGTTAGAAGCCTCGGCCTGCCCATTTGCTTGTGGGTAGTAAGGCGAAGAAAAGCTGAGCTTAATGCCAAAAGAGTCATAAAGTTTTTGGACGGTTTTATTTTTAAAGGACTTGCCATTGTCGGTGATGATTTTGTGAGGTACATCGAAATGACAGATGATATGGGTGTTGGAGAAGTCGACAATCTTGTCGACTTTTATGGAGACGAGAGGGATAGCTTCCACCCACTTGGTGAAATACTCGGTGGCAGTGATGATGGATTAATGACGAAGAGACGAATGAGGGTTAATCTCCCCGATGAGATCTAAGCCCCATTGTGAAAAAGGCCAGAAATCTTGAGCAACTTGTAAGGCGTGACTGGAGAGATGAAGCAAGTTAGCATGCTGCTGACACTTGATGCAACGCCGAACATAATCGCTACAGTCTTGATGAAGAGTGGGCCAATAATAACCCAGGCGAAGGATGCGCTTGGCAACCGAGTTACCACTGAAGTGTCCACCACAAATCCCGTCATGGGCTTGTTTAACAACATGAGATGCTTTAGTGGAATTTAAACAGCGAAGAAGAAGGCTGTCAAAACCTCTTTTATAGAGAAGGCCCCCTAGCATGGTATAGCGAGCGGTTCGCTTGATCAAAGCCCACCACGCATTGCTAGAGAGGTTGGGAGGAATGAGAGAATGAGTCAAGTAGTCCTCAAGTTGTTTATACCAAACATCTTGTGAACTAGAGTCTATGGTGTGGACGAGATTGATGTCAGTGGAAATGTATGAAGGCAATGGCACACGATGTACCATGACATAAATTCTTGATGAGGATGATGATGAAGAAGGAATATGAGAGGCAAGGGAAGCCATGGTGTCAGCAAACTTATTCGTCAATCAAGGAACAATCTGCAATAAGTGATGATCGAAAGATGCTAGAAGAATGTCAACACGGTGCTTGTACCTTTGTAAAATTTCATTTTTACAAAGATATGAACCATTGATTTGATTGATGATAAGTTGTGAGTCACCAAAGATGTTGATGGTCTTGATGTTTAAAGAAAGGGCAGTTTGAAGTCCCAAAATTAAGGCTTCGTATTCGGCCATATTATTGGTACATTCAAAGTCAAGTTTGAAAGACAGGGGCATGGGTTCACCTTCATGTGGAATGAGGATGACCCCCGCACCCCCACCGAGTTGACATTTAGAGCCGTCGAAAAATATCATCATTTGGTAGAATGTGTCATCAGTCAAGAGGGGGGCGATAGATTCATCGAGAAACTCGTACTGAGAAGGTTGATTGTCGGGAAGAGGGGCATCCGCTAGTTGGTCAGTGATTGTTTGCCCTTTGATAGATTTTTGCTGGACAATTTCTAAGTCAAATTCAGTAAGAAGCATGAGCCAACGAGCCATACACTAGTTTTGATATGGTTTGGAATGCATGTATTTGAGGGGATCAGTGTGGGTGACGATAAAGGTTTTGTGATTGAGAAGATAGTGACGGAGCTTGGTAGTGGCAAAGACTAATGCCAAACAGAGTTTCTCGATATGAGTATACTGAGTTTCATAGTCAACCAGTGTTCGGCTTATGTAATAGACTGCTTGCTCACGGTGTTGCTCGTCTCGATGCGCGATCATGGCACCTAACGAATGATTGGTTGCTGAAATGTAGAGGTAGAAGGGTTGGTCATCTTTTGGTGGAATAAGGACTGGTGGAGAGACCAAATAGCATTTGAGGGCATCAAAAGCCTTTTGGCAATCCTTATCCCATTTAAAGGAGACGTCCTTCTTGAGGAGGTGATGAAAGGGTTGGCAACGGTTAGAAAGCTGCGAAATGAAGCGACGGATGGATTGGAGCTTCCCTTGTAAGCTATGGAGTTGCTTGAGATTAGTTGGAGGTGGCATTTTGAGGATAGCGCGAATTTTGGTAGGATCAATCTCAATGCCATGAAAAGAGACAATGAATCCTAGGAGCTTTCCTGAGAGGACCCCAAAGACACATTTCTTGGGGTTAAGATGGACCTGGTACTGAAGAAGGCGAGAGAAGATGATTTTGAGGATAGTCAAATGGTCACGACGAAGCTTGGATTTGCCAAGCAGGTCATCGACATAGTCCTCCATGATTTTGTGGAGGAGATCGTGAAAGATATAAGTCATGGCACGTTGATATGTGGTGCCTGCATTTTTTAGACCAAAAGGCATGACTCGATAGCAGAAAGTTCCCCAAGGGGTAATGAAGGTGGTTTTGTGCTGATCTTTTGGTGCAATCAGGATTTGGTTGTATCCTGAAAATCTGTCCATGAGTGATAACATCTCATGGCCAGTCGTAAGATCAACAAGTTGGTCAATGTTTGGAAGAGGAAAGTCATCTTTGGGACAAGCTAGGTTAAGGTCACGATAGTCCGTGCAGATCTGGATCCTCCAGTCACCTTAGTGACAGGAACGATGTTAGAGACCCACTATGGATAATCGATGGGTTGGATGAAGGAGACTGAAAGAAGGCGTTGAAGCTCTTCTTTGACAAGAAGTGCAACACGAGGATGCATTTTGCAAAGCTTTTGCCTAACAGGCTTAGCCTCTGGGTTTGTGACAATGTTATGAGTAGCAATGTTAGGGTCGATGCCAGGCATGTCAGCGTAAGTCCAGGCAAAGGCTTTACAATTGTCTGAGAGAAATGTGGTATAGTCGATCTGCTCCTGAGTGTCTAAAGACTGACCAATCTTTAAGACTTGAGGAACGTCAGAAGATAAAAGTTTAATGTCAATGGTTGATTCATTTAACATAACTTGTGTTTCAGAGGGGAGGGAGCGCTGAATGAAAGAATCATCAGCTCCCATATAGGTAAGAATGGCATCGTCGTCTATGCAGTGGACTGTGTTGATGGTTGATGATTCATCGTCTATCATGCTGGGATAAATGAGAGAGAGAGAGACTTGGGAACCTCGTTGAGCTGATAGTTTAGGGGTTCCAAGCGGATGGTGTTTATGCAAAAAAAACTAGGAGGGATGGAAACCACCGACTCCGTAGGTGAGGATGGAAAATAGGCGAGTCTAGAAGAAATTGGTTGATGGTAAGTTTGGGGGAAAGGTTTGTGAAAGCCTCAGTGGGTTCTTGGAAACCCAGTCCATACCATTTCTTTGCATTATCGTCATTAGGTGTTTCAACAGGTTGATGGGAGCCTTGTTCGTAATGTCCAAAGCCAAAACCCTTCCATGCACACCTATAAAGGTAGGTATGTGCAAAGGAGGGGTTGTTAACAAAGGAGAAATCGGATGTGAATATTTGAGGCAAGGATGAAGGATTTGATTCAGTAGGAGCTTGATCCAGCCCCCCATAGACGAGATTGGTGCGAAGGCTAGGAGGACCATAAGGAATGACCATTTCGATACGACAGTCATTGCTTGGGTTTTGATGAAGTTGTCCATACTCTTGAAGAGTCTGGAACATGTCTAGAGTAAGGAGACGATATTCTCCTAGTGAAAGTCTTTGGAAGATGTCATCCATGGGGTCCTTGGTTGTTAATTGAGAAGATGATGTGGTGGCAACCACTGTTTGCGTACTAGTTGACGCTTCTGTGGATGGAAGCGATGTTTGGGTTGATGCCTTGAGTGGGATAAGAACGTCGTTTGGGCTATAAGTCGTGTTACAAGTCTTAAAAGGGGATGGGTCGGCAGGAATGACATGGACTTGTTTGTCGTGTTCAAATTTGACACAACGGTGAAGTGTTGAAGGGACGCAAGCCATGGCGTGGATCCAAGGTCGCCCTAAGAGCATGTTGTATTGGAATTCTCCCTCAATGATGTAGAAGAGCTCCAGGATTGTGCGTGGACCAATGCGGATATGTAGGACAACCATGCCAATAGTGTTAGCGGTGGTGTCATTAAAGGATCTAAGGATTGCATCAGTTTTTGATACACAATTCTTGGGAAGGGCCAATTGGTCAAAGGCATGGGAGAAAATGATATTAATGCTAGCACCCCCGTCAATCATAACTCATTTAATACGGGTTCGCTCAGAGTAGGCTATGATGAAAAGGGTAGCGTCCTGATCTTCCAAGGTAGAGGTTGGAATCTCAGAATTACTGAAAGTGATGGAGGCGACGGGGGATAAAGAATGGACTAAGGCAACAAGTGGTTGAGGGTCTTCAGGTTGGACTTCTGCTGCTTGTAGGGATTTGATTAGAGCTTGGCGATGCTGGGGGGAACTTTGGATAAGGTCATATAGGGTCATCTTCACAGGCGTTTCATGAAGTTGTTTTATCATAGATTCTGTGATTGCCTCTGAAGAAGTGGGTTGGGACGCACCTAAGATGGAAATTTTGGGTTTTGGTGGTTGAGGTGCCTGGACAAAAGGATAGGTCCAAGGAATAGCGGCTTTTTTTTTGCCTTGTCCTTTTGTGCCCTAGTGGTTATATGGGTAGCATTGATTTCAAATATAGTAGGTGAAGAAGGGGTTATGGTCTGTTGGCAAGATGTTGATGTGGTTGATGAGATTGGATGGGAAGGTGTCGAAGGTTGGTCAATAGTGTCCTCAAGGAGAAGAGTGTCTTTCTCCATATAGCGGCGAACAACTGCCTTGAGGGCACAACAAGTCTCGGTATCGTGTCCTGGCATGTGATGGTATAAATAAATCTTTGTATCATCTAACCAAGATGGTTTTGACGCGAGAGGTTGGAATGGCTTGATGGAAGGAAGGGTAATACTAGAAGTCTACAAAAGTTGGCATAATATTAAAGCGTATGAACCTACTAAGGGGTCCACGCTTGTTGATGCATGACGCATTGGTGACTTCTACTTGGGGGATGCTGAAGAAGGTTTTTGTACCACCTTTTGGGTTGGTGGTGCGGTGACAGGTGAAGACGGCACTTTCTTTGTGAGAGGTGCCAAATTTTTGAGAGGGGGTTGGCTTGTGGTTGGCGAAGGAAGTAATGGAGGCAATTTGTGTTGGTTAAGAGTCAGAGTAGGAAGCACACCGAGTAGGGTAGAAGGATGAGGACCTAAGATGGAGGGTAATGTTGAGGGTGGAGGAGGGGTTCGCTTCTGTGGTCTGGCAGTCTTCTTCGAATTGGTTGGAAGACTACTTTTGGTCGAGGTTTGGTTCAAGTCCACCTTCACTTGTGGGTGAGTGAGGGTAGAGAGAGGGCGAATGCCAAGTGGCTTGATTGGTTTGGATTGGGTAGATGCGAATTTAGAAGCGAGAATTTGGTCTTTGTTTGGAGTCTTGGGTGATTCTGCCTTGGGAGGATTGGCAGCATGAGACGAGAGGGCACGGGAATGTTGAAGAACTTTAAGATGCGCCCACAATCCGCGATGCTCCACCTTCCTTGAAGGGAGAAGTTCTAATTTCTCCACTAGTCGGGAAAATGGTTGGGAGGATGTTGGATGAGGTTGGGATCCTTGAGAAGATGTGTTAGGTGTGGTAATAGTTTCAGACCCAAGGTGTATGGGAGTTATAACTGGATTATCGTTGGTCGAGGAAGATGGAGAGTCAGGTTCTTCTCTTGGTGGAGAAGGAACGGGAGAGTGTGACTCCTCAAGCGAGTAAAGGGCAGGGATTATGGTGCCCTCCACTTGCAGTCAAGGAGTGGGTAAGGTCAGGTCCTCCATAGGCAGAAGAAAAGAGGATGGTGAGACCGGTGGCGCCGGTAAGGTTGAGGCATCCTCCACGATGAGAGAGGTTGATGGAGAACTAACCGGGGAAAGAGGTTCGTCCACACATGATGGAATGGTAGATGGGCTAACCTCTTGAGGTTGGTTGGGGATGAAGGGCGAGACCGTATTGATCGTTCGAATATCATGTTCATGCGTGTTGTTAATTAAGGTCTGGACATTATTTTGGGTTGGTGGATGATTAGGGAATGGTTGCTTGAATATATCAATGCCCTGGTTTGGAGGTGCATTAGGATTATCTAGAATGAGCTCCCCCTTTTCAAGCATGTCCTGGACTATGTTTTTGAAGGTTTTACAGTTTCCCGTGTCATGACCTTTGACATGGTGGAAATTACAGAAGTCATTTTCCCTATACCACGCAGGGATGGCGCGTGAGGGATCAAATTGTGGTGGTGGTCGAATCTGGGGAAGGTTGAGAATCCCTTGTTTAACAAGTTTTTCCAGTATAGATGCATAAGATTCTCCAAGAGGAGTATATTGTCTTTGTACATATCTTTGCTAGAATTGACGGGTGGCACTCTGAGATGTGGATGGCTCAGGCTGGTTGGATGAAGAGGATGAAGGTCTAACGGCCACAGCATTAGCTGAAGCTTTAGACTTAGAATTTGATGATGAAGGCTTAGAAGAAGAAGAGTCATTAGTCTTAGAGTTGGGGTTCTTGCTCCGCAACTTGACTTTGTTCTCCTCGATGGCACGTAATTCAAGTTTACGGGCCATCGTGAAGGCTTTGTCGAAAGTACGAAAGGTTTGAACCCTTAAAGTGGAAGAAATGTGTTTGGCGCAAGCTCAGGAGAATAGTTCAATAAGTTCAAGTTGAGGTAGGGAAAAGGAGAGTTGATTGATAAGGCCTCTCCAGCGAGCAACGAAGTCAGCTATTGATTCGTCCTCGAATTGGCGGATAGTGTAAAGGTTTGTGAAAGAGCTGAGCCAATTGTGTAAATGTGAAGAGAGAATGGCTAGCAATGGAGCTGTACCAGTCGAGCGCAGCACCAGAAAGGGACATAGGAAATGTACGCAAGAGTAATGCGTCATCATGGGCAATAAGGTAACAAGCATGTCTAAATGCCCATAAGTGTTACTGTGGGTCTTCCTTGCTTTGAAAGCGAGAAAATTTGGGAAGCTCCCACTGACTGGGGTATGGTCTAATTAGAACGGAAGGGTGAATAGGCTCATTGCAAATTTGCTCATATGAGAGAGCATTGCGTGAGCTGGAAACTGAAGTCTCTAAGCTAGACATCTTATCCATCAGCATTTTGATGATATCTGCTGACAGATTGGTGGGTGGAGCGCCCCCTAGATTATAAGACGCTTGAAAGATATTGGAAGGGGCGTATGACATGGATGGTTGCATAGAAGCAACATATGGATAGCTGGTTATGGGAGCAAAATTTGGAGCTAAGGGCACTTATGTTATGGGGTTGGTTGGCACAAGTTGGATAGGAGCCGTCAAGGATGGTTGAGGCGTGGCTACGCTTGTTAATGGGTAAACGGTTACTCTTGTGTTTATAGGTGCAAGAGTAGGGGGAATAGAGACTAGGAGGTTTTGGAAAGGTGTGGGGTTTGGTTGAGTGATTTGAGGTTGAGGGAGTACTGTAACCCCCATAGAAGTAGGTTTAGATGGAGAGGTTATGTTTTGAAGGTAAGACACGGTTGGGTTATTGGTAGAGGTGTTGTCTAGTGGCTGAATTGTAGGTGCGGTTGATGTGATGCTTGTGTCAACTAAGGAAGTCGGCATCCCATAGATTTGGTTGCCTAGGGAGTCTCGCGTTTGGCTATTCGCGAGATAGTGTTGTAAGGCTTTGACGTTAAGGTCCAAGAATCGTCCAAAGTCTTGGTCCCCTTCTGGGACGATAGGAGTTTGAGGCGGGGTTGGGCGAGTAGGAGTTCTTTTAGTCTCCGAGTTGAACTCCATTATAGGACTAGTTATAGATGGTGAAGGTGGAAGTGGTTGTTGACTAGCGTGGTCAAGAAGGGCCTTGGTTTGACTGCGTATCAAAACCATTCAAGGCAAGAAAGGGTCAGGTTTCAGAAAACTTTGTTCTGTCAGTCTCAGAAAACTAGAATGGATGTTTAGACAGTCAAAAAGTTGGATTTTAAGCTTGCTATTTTTGGAAAAAAGAAAATAGACAGAGACCGACGTCGGTATAAAAATTGATGTCGGTGAAGAAGAATGCCGATGTCAGTCAGATGACCGATGCCGGTACAGAAAAGTTGCCGACGTCGGTTACAGAACCGATGTCGGTTACTGTGTTTTCCAAAAACTCAAAAAAAAGTTTTTGGAAATGAAGAAGACGTCCTTACCAGCTCAAAAAAGACAGATAAAAATAGAAAATATGATGATGACAGACAGGGCCTAGCGTTAAATCCCTAGAAACAATTTTATTAAGATCGTGTGGCTTATGCCTTAATATGATGTTTGAGGAAGTTGGCTGTAAGAAGGGTCCTAGAATAGGTAATCTAAAGATGGTTTTAGGTATGTTAAGGCGCTCAAAAATCTGTATTAGCTTCTGTATAGGCCTGGTGCTAAGGAGCAAGCTCCCCTCACTTCACGATTCCAGTGGTTAGCTAGTTTCACTTAGCCAAAATATACTTTCACTATAGTTTAAACTCTGCCAGAGAACAGAGTTGGCTCTCCCCTTGGTGGTGAAATCCAAGTAGGATTGCCAGGTTGGGTAAGGTTGTCCGCTGGGTGATGAAATCCCAGTCAGGCCTTGTCTCAAGTGAGTTTGATGTTTTATTGAGTGCACGTGGTCTGGTAGTGTAACATCAAGTGATCTACGATTTATTCAATATGCATTTTACTAATTACTAAGTGTGGACTAGAAGATGCAAGCACAACCAGAAATGTAATGCAATAAGTTTTAAAGCCCCAAATTGAAATGTTAAATTGGAATGAAGACAAGTTGGAGAAAGGGTTGAAGAAAATGATTTTTTTACTAGTCTAGAAATGCAAGAAAAAGTAAGAAAGAGTTCTTTTTATTTCCTGCTTATGATGTTTTTTTTTTTTTTTAGAAAAGAAGAATGAGGTGAAGAGGAAGAAGCCTAATGCACCTAAATGAACAAAGAAGGAAAGGGAACCCAAGGAAGGCCCTAAAGGGGTCCCACCGGGCGTGCCAGAATGTTTCTATTCAAATTTTGCTTTCAGATTCAAGGAAGAATTAAGAAACTAAAGAAAGAATGGTCAAGGCTTGATGTGTACCTAGATATAGTCTGCACACCGTAATTCAGACGATGTGAGTACTCCTCTTTGGCTGTGGAGGAATGACACCTGCAAAGAAAAGAAGCTTGGACAAAAGAAGGCGTTAAATGGACAGATGGTGGGTTGTCAAGCGAAAGCTTGATCCCAGAAGTATGAAAACTTCCTCAAGGGATATAAACCCACTAATCAATGGAAAGAAATGTCTGATAAATATCTGAATGATGAAGAACTGAAATGATAAAGAAATGGAATGAAAAAGGGAAGCAAAGACTTACTTGAAAGAAGCTGTCGAACTGGTTACAGTCACCGGCGTCGGTTGGTAAAGGTGCCGACGTCAGTTAGTCTGTCGATGTCGGTTGGGGTAGTGACCGGCGTCGGTCGGGGCAAAGGTCTTTGGACGAAGTCTGGTTAAGTCTGTGGTCCGTGGATAGAGTTTGGTCAGGGTCTGGGTTTATTTGAGTAGTCTATGGATAGAGTCTGATCAGGGTTTTGGTCTGTGGACAAAGTTTTGGGCTTGGTTGAATGGTCTGGGGTCTGAGTCTGAGAGTTTGGTTAAATGGGCAGAATGTATGATCTGATAGAGGATGGAGGAAACAGGGAGGTAGATAAGTCAAGATTCGGATCAGGCTTGGTTAACAGTCTAGTCTAGGGAGATATTAGTTGAAAGCAATAACTGAAAAGAGAATAAAAACACAAATAGTATACTTACCTGTGCCTTGTGGAAGGTGTGCTACTGATGATTCCCGTACCTACTATTGATGTAGCCTGTGTGAAGAACCTGTTGCTGTTGTTGCACCTGAAGGTGTTGCTGCACCTGAGAGAGAGAGTGAGAGACTTTGATTGAGAGATTTCGTAGATTGACGGATGATTGAAGACTCAAGATTGAAGGATTCATCAATTGCTTCCATGGATTCACTGATTTCTGATTCGGATCCTCCAAAGAGTTTGAAAAATTGGTTAAGTATAACCGACGTCGGCGATTCTGTCGGCGTCGGCCGACACTTGACCGACGTCGGCGGGGTTAGAACGGGCAAAAAGAGCCACCAAGCCCGTTTTTCATCCGCCAAGTGCACTATCCGTTGGAGAATGTCGAGGGTTTGGCTAAATACGCACGAGAGTTTGTTAGGCGGTTAGAGAGAAATATGAATAGGTCTTGAGTGAGTCATAGGATGGGAATTAGTCCAAGGCGAGGTGTCCCAGGCGAGGTGTCATGGGTGATGTGTCCAAGGAGGGGGTTTAATTCAAAATAAGTTAATTATTTTAAATTAGTAATTGTTAGGAATGGGTTAGGAGTGGACTAAGGGGGAAAGTGACCAAGGGTTAGACACTATTTAGGTGTCTACAGTAGGTTATATAAAGATAAGCAATTAAAATCACATATAATGCATATAAAATAGGGAAGGCATGCTAAATAATAAGCACCTGGAGGAAACACAACATGCATACTATAATAATTACAACACAAAGTATATATAGGCATGAACATAAGAATAATACTAGTCACATGTGCATAGATGAAGGAAGTAAGCACATAAGGAGACATGAAACATGAGAGATAGATTAGAATATATAATACCACATGAAATCTTGGAATGATAAAGGATTTATCACAAAATATATAACCTAAAATGCTGCCAAAATATGCCACACACAATGCCCCAAGAATGAGCTTCGATGTTCCCTCATCCTACTATGAATCCATAATCATGTATATGTACCCCTTGCATATAAATCCTACATATACCTTGAAAATATTAATAACATGTGTATAATCAATACATGCAATGTAACCTCTATCAATAGGCAAATAACCATGAAAAAATAGTGTGTACACTAACATAATCATGAAGTACATAATATTTCAAGCCACTTTTAAGAAACAAAAATAAATATTATCATACCATAGAATGTGATTTATTCAAAAGTCAACTATATGTGCATAAAATTTAAATAGGGCAAAGCATTTATATCATACATTTCTATATCACTATGAATTGAGTATTTTGCATAATGAGAAATCATATATACATGATTATTTCCATAAGTCAATGAATGTGAAACAAGAGTAATAACATGAGATTGAGAAATGATCAAGTGGCAAGGAAAAAATTTATACACATCTTCTTGTGAGACATACATTATACTTGCCATTTTTTTAGTGAACCATTATAGCCTTCTTAAATTTTGCGTCAAGGGGTTAAATTATTTTGTGAATGTATTCAAAAGAGTTTTTTACCATTGAAAATGTTTTGATTAGTTTTAACACCCAAATATTTTGTACTCATACCGTAATGTATATTACTAGTTATAGGATGTGTTTGATCATTTGTATGTCCACACTTGGAATCTTTATGCTACTTTTCATCATTGTTATAACCAATTCCTAGCTTGGTTAGCTAAGTGTCTAGAATAATGGGCTTTGTCATGTCTTTTTATCTTTTTCCAAGTGTTTTTACACTATTACCCATCTTTTTTACATGAGTCCAAATCCATATATTTTAAAAATATGTTTGAATATGACTATCATCTTTATCATTACTATTGTGACCCAAAAATTATCCCTCATTGCTTGTTTATCCTTATATTTATTTTTTAGTACCTTTGCACTTTTTAAATAAAAAATTGACATTCCATGATCTTGAGGGGTAACATAGAGGTCTCCAATGTCAAATACACTCATTTCATCTCTATATCCCCTAGAGCTCGTTGGTGTAAAATTTACGCTGGAAAAAATTTCATCTATGTTATAAATTTGACAATCATTTTTTTGAATATCATCCTTAACATTAATACATATACCAAATTCAAACATTGTCACTTGGTCCATTAGAATAACTTTATTAGTTCATACTATATATGTTTGATTCTTATTCAAGTGAGGCATTTCATTATGTTGAGGCTTTACCAGTTCCCAAAATCTAAAAGGCATATCTTACACTAGACATGTATAAATAATCCCATCATACAAAAATTTCAAATATCTTTGTAAGGAATAGGTTATAAGACCAATATCATAAATCCAAGGTCTTCCAAGAAAATATATTAACTTACATCATTTTATATGACATTACACTCAATAGCTTATTTTTTTTGCACCAAAATAAGATTCAATGTAACTATGTCAAGTGTTCTTAGTTTCTGATTATCAAACCCTTTTATAATCATAGTTCACTTAGTTAAGGCCTCTTTACTAATACCCAATTGTAAAAAAATCTTCCACTACATATGTTTAATTTTGAACCATTATCAGAAAGTACTCTTTTGATCCCTAGGTTATTAATTGTAACTTACATATGCGAGGGTAAATGTTGATAAACAATATCTTTGGTAGGCATCTCATCATTCTCAAAGGTAATAAATTCCCCACTATTTGTCAAAGATATAAAAATAGAGGTGAAGTGAGAAGGTTGAGTATCACTTGGTAAAGTAGTTTAGTCTAAGAATTTGTAAATGATATCCTTATAAACATTTTTTTTTGCTAAGGGTGCATGAGATCAACATCCCACACCAATTGTGGTAATATATTAAATGTGGAAATTTAATCACTTTGATCTCTTTATTATAGTGTGCCTATAGATTGAACCACTTTAGTGTGGCACCCCATTAACAATGAATCCATAGAGTAGTGGGTTGCCTTAACATGAAATTTAGAATTAATATCTTTCATAATCTGAATTTGGTCTTGTGTGTAAATATAGAACTAATATCTTTCATAATCAACACACTAAGTATAATGCATGTTCAACATGTAGTCTAGTGAATGCAAGGCCTACTCTTATATAGATTTTAATGCTAAATTGAAAGAATGTAATGTGTGTGTGTGTGTGTGTGTATTCTTGAATTAACTAATTTTACACTTTCATAATTTATTTCTAGATAGATTCCTTTAGTTCACTTTGCTTCATTTCATGTTTTGTATGCATTAATGCACCTATGCATTTATACACTTCTCAAATTTTAATTAAGACCATATTGGTGTGTAATCCAACACACAATGAGTGGGAAAGACTGACAATTAGGGATCATAAGGTATGTGAGATCTAAAATAAGGGTCATAATGGATTTCCCCATAACTATACACTACATAGTTCTTGTGCCCTAGAATTGTATAGTGTATGGTTTTTAAAAAAACCTAAAAACTAAAGGAAATAAAGAGGGGAGAGAGGAATAGGCAAGGAAACAACTAAGAACATGGGTAAAATGTATGAATAAGAATATAATATGAATTCATAATCGACAAACACATAATTACCACATAATAAAGCAATCATATGCCTAATAACTACTTTGTATCAAAATTAGGTGTTTATAGTGTGATATATACATGCTTAAATCAATTTTCACAAATTTTCCATAAAAATATAGAATGTAGAGTAAGTTTTCTATGTTAAACTAACATTAAGTGTGTTGGTTACCCCACCAGCGAATAACGTAAGACCTTTTTATATCCTTAATTTTGATGAGTACCTACTTTTGTGTACGTTTTTCCTAATTTTTATTTGTTTAAGGAGGTTTGTTCTCTTTCTATTAATTAGATTTTTCTTTTTTATTTAAATATTTTAACATAGATTTTATTAATTTGGTTTGACTTCAATTTTGAGTTGGGCATTCTATAATGAAATGTTTCTATATAAATTATTTATTTATATAAAATAAAAATATCCTTTCTTCTCACTCTTTCTAGGTATCATCCATTTAATTGCCCTACATATGAGTTGTATGGGCTTACCTAGTGGTCCCATAGAATAAACATTCCAATTTTTTCTTAATAAATGTTGATAACTAATTTTGGAAATTTTTACAGTTATAACAACAAAAATGTGTTCCACTACACTATAAATTTTTAAGTATTTTAATATAAATTTTATTTTAAAAATTATTATTATTAGGTGTAGACACTATTTATGAATTATATATCACCCCAATCTTATACACTTAGAAAATACAAACTTTGGTTATTTCTCTCAATTCTATACATTTGTACAATCGAAAGGCTTGCATCTGTTATCTCTAAGTGCTCATTACTTATCTATTTATCTGACCAATGCCATTCTGATGATCTAGGCCTTCTATCTTGTCCAAAATGTTTTAAACATGCTTATCTTCCATCTCTATAAGTTCTAGACCTATACCTAATTTTTTACTTCCTAGACACTTGCATCCTAAATAGATGCCTATATGGATGCAAGTATCCTGACCCGATGCAAATGTTCAGTACCCTAAAGTTATTCAATTTTGAAATGAAATGTATACCTATAGTTGGCCTAAGTACTTTTATGCAAGATATTATCTGAAAGGATTGGTATAAATATAATATCAATCCTCATTCATTACTCACCTAACAAGGACCTAACACAAATCAAACAACTCACAAGGCAATTTAATAAAGGCATTCAATCAAGAACTCAAGTGAGTAAAGCTTCCCTATTTTATCCTATTTCCATATTAGTCATAGGGATAGCAAATCTATAGGTCTAAAGTATTGAAGGGGCATCCCATGAGCCACATTTGCTAAGTTACAAGCTAGGTCACTCTATGTACTTACATATCACAAATTAAATGATACACACACAAGACAACATGTAGAGGAAAACTACATAATTCTAAGGCCCTCTTTGGAGTATTAGATATGTAGGTAGTGCTCATTAATATAGGGTTGTTTGGATCAGCTCAACATCATGTACCCACTAACCTATTTTTCCCACAACTAATATGAAGATGAAGAACTAGGGTTTTTTATTTGACAAGGAGTGACAATCCATGAACCATATCTAAATTCATTAAAGTGAAGGTGACACAGAACCTAGAAGCATCAATGTGGTCACATCTAGTTTCATAAAGTATTTTATACTTGACACCTATGTCTAATCCAAACAAAAGCATCGACACAAGCATCCTAAGTTGATGCGAGTGTCCATGGATATAGCATTATAATTTATAGATTCAAGAGACTAATCTAAAATATATATCTAGTCTAATTTTACATGTTCCATATCTAGATATTTATTAGCATCAGAATCAGTTAAGTATCTTGTTTTATCATTGTAATATTTAGCTTAGTTGCACTTTCCATTTTTAGCATATCTTAGCATAATAAATTTATTATATGTTTGTATGATTTTTACAATCAATTGACCTATCATATATCTCTTTATCACCCTTGTGCTTATTCATTTCTATATTCTTAACCCTAACCCTATAGGTTCCTTATCTAAACCTAGGGATAAACATTTGTTTAACCCAATTTATATGAATGAATTTTTTTCTAATTCTTAGGGTTTCAGTCAGCTAGTGTTTTAGATTGTTGTACTTTTTCATTTAATACTTATATTATTTTGCATGCAACCTAGGTGTAGCCCTAGATTGGGAGGTGTGCCTATTGAGCACATTGAGCTTCCCCTCCTACCACCTAAGATGACTCAAATTAATTAAGGGCCTAATCCTATGACCCATGATGAGACACATGTTAAGAATGAGAAACATACTAATGAGGTTGTCATAGAACAATATTATGATAATGAGAACCATGAGTCTAATGAAATCGATGAACATCAAAAAATAGATCACAAGCAAGTGCAAGCAATTACTTTATTTTGTGATCATATTCCTCAAAATCCTAAAGATCTTGATGAAATTCTAAGAACCATATTAGAAATTAAAAATGTAAAAAGTGTAGATGAATAAGTAGGTCCATCTATTAATCATGTTATTAGAGCTATGGGTCATCCCCATATACCAACAACACTCCCCTTGATCACATTGTCACTTCATAATTTTAATGGGGACATGAGATATGTATTCCAACCTTTGTTTCCTAAAACTACTATCACCACATCTTACATGGAAAACCTTAATACTTCAACCCAATTTTTGGTTTCAATGCTTATATCTACCTAACATATGGGTGCACCCGCTTTGGTGACTTATCAAATGTCCAACTACAAGACCAAGAGGTTCAAGATCTTGTCCAAATAATAAAAAAATCAAACTAAGGTTACAAATATTGAACAAAAGGCTTTAAAGTCTCTTCATGTTGTTGATTCGTAAGATGTGTTGGATAATCCTCTTGTGTCTAAGATATATTTTCACTCCTAACCAAATGATTTTATTGCACCTAAGTTCATATTTTATGATGGAAATGGGGATCCTAAATAGCATCTTCGATCCATCTTTTCAACATGCCTTGATTATGCCTCTAGTGATAAACTTTTGACCAAAATATTTCCAAGGAGACTCAAGGATTATGCTTTGAGGTGGTTATGTGATTTACCTCTTCAATTAGTAAATGAATTCAAACCTTTTGTAGATTCCTTTTTGGCACACTTATCTATTAACATTATAGAAAAGATTTCTTATGCCCAAATTTCAAAGATCAAACAAGGAACTAATGAACCTATATATGAGTATGTCTTGAGGTATAAGAAAATGTTGGATAAAATGACCAATCCTATGGCATATAAAGAGCTTAAAGATTTTTTAAATCAAATTTTGCTTTCTCCTTTTCATGAGTCCATTGTATTCAAAAACTTCAAATATTTTGATGACTTATGCCATGTTGTTAAGGACCATGAAATGAAGATTATTTCATTTAATAAGCTTAAGTATGTATAAACACATCACTACATCTACATCTGATACCAAGTTTTCTATGAAACCAAATTATAAGGTCAAACCACCTGAACCTAAAAAAGAAACAACCACCATGATTAATTTAGTGTCATAACAACCTAATATCTTGCTCTATCTAATACACCATGGAGACAGTTTACACAATTGTCTGAGTCCCCCACTTCCTTACTCCTACATATTTTAGAGTTTCATATTATATCTCTCCCTTCTCATATAGAGGTTGTTATGAGTAGACCTCTACCCAAAGGATATGATGTGAATGCTTATTGTGACTATCACTAAGACCCTAGGCATTATAGGAACAAATGTTTTACTTTGAAGCATAAGATCCATTATCAATGATAAAAAGATCACATTTGATGATCCTCTAAAGGAATCAGGTTCACAACCTAGTGATCACCAGAAATAGATGATATTTAACAATCTCTTGCAAGATCATTCAGATAAGGATCTAGAAGTGTAAATGTAATGCAATGCATATCCACCTCCATCTCATTATGATCACCCATTAGATGGGATTATTGGTGCCTATACATGGAATATAGCTCCTATGTTTCATAGACCTTTTATTAATTTTGATGACAGTTATATTAGGGATGATGACTCAGATCTTCATTCCTTATTCATTCGATCATACCTTGATCACTAGTCTATATATAGTGTTATGATTGACAATGGTACAAGTGAGAACATATGTACTTTGAAATTAATTATGAATTTGGGTTATATAAATTATGATTTGCATCCTTTAACTAAATCATCTAGAGCATTTTATGGGACCTCACAATAGGTTCTTGGTGAGATTAACTTACCTTTACAAGTAGGTCCCGCACATGTGGTTACTACCTTATTAGTTATATATTTTATGGGTGTATTTGATATATTATTGGGATGACCTTGGATATATACACTTCAATTAATACTTTCTATAGTGCATGGGTATAGTAAATACATTCATGCCAATTAGGTAATTATAATTTCTAGAGTTTTATATGAGCATCCTCTTGAGCAAGAGAAATTTATACTAGGGAATTTAATTATAAAACCTCCTAACGTTAATATTTTTCAAAAGGGTAAGCAACATGCAATCCCATTTACTAGGCATCCAGTACTTTAGATACCATTGCATCAAAGATCCATAGTGGGTTCCATAGAATCCTCATATACTACACACCATATTCAAATATCCAAAACACTTACACATGTTACTATTACTATTGTTACAAAGAAATAACAAACCCTTTAGTGATGGGTTCTATGAACCCCTAATCCTAATATTTATTCATGACTATATAGTCCTATTAAATATACTCAAAGCATCATAAATACTACAGTGATAGATATTTCACCTATACATGTTCCTTATCAGTACCACCAATTTATTTCACTAGGTTCATAGTCGGGAGATACCTATGAGAATCGATTGGATGAGATTAGAGGGTAGTTTATCTAGTCTCACATATTCCAAAGATACCAAAAAAAAATTAAAAAAAAACAAAAATATAAAAATAGTTTCCATATTTACATGTTCTATTAGCTCATTGGCATCTATGTTGTTAGTTCCATGTTATTAGATAATATGTCATTTATTTATATATACACATGTGTTTCATGCATCTTTTGAGTGTGATACAGGCATACACAGATACATAATTTATGCAATTTTATATATTAGACCTTCCTTCAACTCATGTCATGTAGACATTGGGGGCATCCATTTATTTGATCATGATACATCCAGGTTATATCATTCTATGGTAATTTTACATTATCATGTTTTGAGCTTATGAAATTACACATGCCTTTATTCATGCTTATATATTCCATAGCGTACTTGATATCCAATGTACTTAACATTTTTTTTAACACATATGATCCATGGATTAATATGTTATGTTTATCCTAGCTACGTATACTTTCATTAATGCACTTCCTTAAGTGTCTTGACTTATTATTGTCTTGATTGTTTGATCTTTTGAATATGCTTCATTATTTTTATCCCCCATGTTTTTGTTTGCCTCTTTGTCATTTGAATATGTCACTGATTATTGTATGGATGATTGAATATGTTATTCTTGCTTTTTTGGACATTTGACTAAGTCATGTCCCTTTGATTGTGTGACATTTGAACATGCCCCTTGGTTAAGGTCTCCTTGGACCATTCTCTTTTGATTTGATTTTGAATGACCTTATGTGTGTGCTTGATTGTTTGTTGATCTTATACTTGTACTATCTAGACGTTGCCACAATTCACATCATGCATCTTAAGAATTAATGTGATCACATTATGCATGCTTCCATGATATACCTACCTATATATGCTCCCTCCATATGCTACATGGTACATTCATAATTTAAATGGTTATATTGTCCTTTTGAGGTAAGGAAACTACCAGTTTCTACTTTCCCTCACCTCAAAAATAGGGGGCATATTAGTGGGGGCATGCCATAGTGGCATGACCTCAACATTACTTCATATATTCAGATTGTAGTAGGGGCATGTTTTGAAAACATAATCTCCACATTTGTAATAGTTTTAGATTCCTTGGGGGCATGTTTTGGAAACATGTCCTCCACATTGGCACTTATATCAATTTTTAAATTTCTCCATTTTTAGTGGGGCCATGTTATGATAGTCATGTCATTTACATTCATTTAAGTTATAAATTGGCCAAGTTCATAGTTATATGATTTATATACACATTTGTGGTAGAAATGTATATATTGGTACCATTTTTATACATAACTTTAGTATGAGGCATACCTAAGGTGCATAAGTTATGCAATGTGTACCTAATATTTCAAAATTAAATTAGTTTCATATTTTAAACACTTTTATAGATTTCCATCACCTACCATATTAGACTTTTACAAAATCTATTGAGCCAATATACTATAGTAGTTGGTTTTATTTTTGGTATGGTTGAGGTTATTAAATAACTCAATCTTGAAAATTATATAGGTTGGACTTGTTTACATCATCCAACCACACTAGATTTATAATGTGAGTTGGCATGGTTCACTCACACTCACCAAGTTATAAGTATGATTGTGTTACATGGTTGAGATAATCTCAAATATCAGGTGTAAATTCACCTTTAGCTCCAAGGTTGGGCGAAATTTTTACCCTTTAATATTTCTATATATATGCACTTTCCAAATTTATATTTGTCTTAATCTAAGCTCTAATGCTTCATAATGATACATCTTTCATATTTTCAAATTAAATTTCTAAAATGCAAGGTAATTACATTGATACATAGGTGTAATCCTAAACCTTGTTCTTTAAATTTCAAATTATATGCACTAATTATTTATTGTAACATGTTCTTAGTTGCAGGTTAGTCACTAGCAAAGCAATCAAGTTGGGCTCACACAAAGGTAAGGTGTGATATACCAACCTAGGTATGCATTTCTTCTCCTTTAAACCAAAAATTTCATTACTAGATAAAAAGGAGGAATTTAGGCACTATTTATTAATTGTATATTACCTAATTCTTGTACACTTGTCAAATGCATACCTTATTTGTTCCACTCAGTTCGAGACCTTACTAGTGTCGAAAAGCTTGCATCTATTAACTCTTTGTGTTTATTACTTATCTCTTAATCTGACCAATGTCATTTTGATTACCCAAGCCTTACATCTTTCCCAAAATGTTTTAAACATACTTATATTCTATCTCTACAAGTTTTATACATGTACCTACTTTTATGCTTCCTAGACACTTGCATCCTAGTCAGACAAGTATGTTGATGCAAGTGTCCTGACCCAACACAAGTGTCCAACACCGTAAATTCATTCAATTTTCAAATGAAATGTATACCTATGGTCATCCTAAGTGATTTTATGTGATATATTCTCTAAATATATTGGTATAAATATAGGATTAATCCTCATTCATTCCTCACCTAGCAAGGACCTAACATAGACCAAACAACTCACAAGGTAATTTATCAAAGGCATTAAATCAAGCATTCAAGTGAGAAAAGATTCCATATTTTATCCTATTTCTATATAATTCATATGGATAACATATTTATAGGTCTAAAGTATTGAATGATCATCCCATGAGCCACATTTTCTAAGTTACAAGATAGGTCACTCTATGTACTTGTTTATCACACATTGCATGATACACACACAATCCAACATGTAAGGGAGAACTACATAAGTCTAAGGCCCTTTCAAAGTATTAGTTATGTAGGAAGCTATCATTTATAGATGAGTATTTGGGCCAAGCTGACACCATTTTCCCACTAACCCATTTTTCCCATAGCTAATATAAAAATGAAGAACTAGGGTTTTGTTATTTGATAAAGAGAGATAGTCCATGACCCAAATCTAAATTCACCAGAGTGAAGGTGACATAGAACACATAATATTCCAAGTGGTCCCATCTATTTTCATTAAGTATTTTATATTAGACACCTATGTTCAATCTAGATAGAAGCATTGATGAAATCATCTTAGGTCGATGCAAGTGTTCATGATTACAAAGGTATAATTTCTAGAATCATGCGACTGATCTAGAATCTAGATCTAATATAATTTCTACATGTTCTAAATCTAGATTTGTGTTAGCATTAAAACCAACTAAGTATCTTATTGTCATTATCATTATAATATTTAGCATAGTTTCACTTTCTATTTTTAGTGTATTTCAACACAATAAATTTAGTATATGTTTTATTTAAGTTTTGCAATTTATTGGCCTACTATATATCTATTTATCACCCATGTACTTATTCTTTTGTATATTCTTAACCCTAATCCCATAGGATCCTTATCCAAACCTAGGGTTAAATATTAAGATTGAATCACTTAACCTCCATTTATAAGAAATCATTCTTAAAAATCTCTATAGTTGGACTATAAAATTCTTATGTGCTTCTTGCCCCCCATTATTGGCCCTAGTATTAGTTAAATATTTTGAGAATATTTTGGAGAAGTTAGAAGTGCACAAATGATAATTGTCTCTTCTCTTCTAACTCAATGTTATTTCTTCCTATCAAGCCTATCCTTTTGACTTAATTCATACAATACCTTTCTATTTTTTTTCTACTCCCTAGTCTTTCAACCTTGTTTATGGAGGAACTTACACTCATCCTTTTCATTTACTATTGGTGGTATATTTTGAGTCTACTTTCATTATAGTGCTCTCAAAGTAGTTTCCCATTAAGGTCTTATAGCTTACATACCCAGAGTGATAGAATATTCATGATATTATATAATCCCATCTAATTGATATGTAACTTTATTTGATGCCTTGCATACCATGATTCATAGAGTAAGATCAAGTCTTTTTCCTTACATGTTTTTAGACTTGGATCTATCTGGAAACCAATGTATCTTCATCCAATATAATGATTTATTTTATCCACATTGTGAGGGATTATGCATCCCATAGTTATGTCATGTTGAATATGTGGAGGCTATGTAAAAAAATATAAAAACACAACCACTTTTCATCATGCTCCAAGTTAAAAGGTGTGATTATAAGTAATCTAATAGACCCAAAGTATTGCAATCACTCTTATATGACAATTAATTCTCCATGTATAACAATTTTTTGTCAAGATATTTCCTAAGATTTTATTAAATGCCTCCAACATTCCATTTTCCTAGAGGTGGTATGAATTACTTATATTTTATACCAACATAAAATCATCTAATAATATCCAAATTATTTATTCCATAAAGTGTATGCCTAAGTCACTTGTAAAACTAATCAAGCATCCAAACCTTGTAATAATATTCTCATAAATAAACTTGGTTTTCATCATTGTAATGAAGTCCTTCGTTAGTACCTACATGTGCTAGCTACTATAACTTTCACCTAAGTGAATTAATTGTCATGGGAGTTTAAAATCCACCAATTGAATTTAATTTGCAACCCAAAACTAAAATTATTGCATAATGTTTTGGAAAAGTTAAAATATATGAATAATTTATTAGTTTTATTATAATCTAGTAAATTTTGATCAATATTTGTCAATGAGATACAATAAAAAACTTTTGTGAATTACAGTTTCATAATGTCTGAAAAATGAAAACAACTTCATGTTATTTGTTTTGGTTTCATACAACCAATAAAGCTAGTTGCAATTGGAATGGATAACTCTTATTTGCATATGTTTTTGGCTACATATGATGATTCACAAAAGACTTATTTTGGTGTATATGACATCTAGGTTTGGATGCATAGGGCAAGTAGATCCAATAAATTTTACATTAAAATAACCTTGGATCGACAATTGTAGTTGCAAATGTTATTTTCTTGTAAAACTAACCTTCCATTTTCAGGGAAACAAATGTTATTTTAAGTTGGGACAGACAAATGCCTATGACTACTCAAACACAAGGAACCATTAGTATAAATCTACATAAAATATATGTAAACCTATAAAAAAAAATTACCACAAACCAAAATGATTTTAGTAAAAAAACTTGTTTGTTTTTATAATTTGTTCAAAAAGAACAGAGCTCCAAAATATTGCTAGCAAATCCATGGAAGACACTTTATGCTCTCCTATTCATTATTTTCAAATAATCATTTTTTCAATCATATGAATTGGTTATACTTTTCAAAATGCCTAATTTCAACAATAAAAACACTAATATTTTTTAATATAAACACTCTTTTACTAGATGAAAAACATTGATAGTCAAAATCCTTTAAAAATCATAAGACTAAAAAAATATGACAACCCAACCCAGCAATTTATAGTCAAGAACTAAAATAAATATATAACATTTTAAGTGAACTATTTAGAATAAAAATATAACCAAAAAATTAGATTGTAACCTCAATTTATGTCTTTGAGTCTATCATTTCTTTTCATAGGGAAGAATAATGCTTGAAATTTGTCTGCAATGCCATATTTATTGAATCTCAACCAGACAACCCTAAATTTTGTCTCCACTTCCATAATATCTTCAATCTGCAACAAAAAATGATACTAAACATGAAAAATCAAAATGATACTAAATAAATATATTTCCAACATGAATTGAATAGATCCAAAAATTATCAGTACTCCATAAAACAATTCTAGTTTAAATTTATCTAAATGCAAAAAAACATTTTATTCAAAGTTGTGAAAAAAATAGTGTATTTAAAAGTTATCAATGGTGGCCATAGTGAATTATGGAAAAACTCTCATCTGGGCAACTTACGTATTGTTTTATTATTTTTGGGAATCTATTTTTTAGATCTTAAATAATAAGGGTCTCTAATGATAGGAAAAATCTAATTTAATATGGAAAAATATAGATTTTAATTGATAATTATACAAGACAAAAAGAAATTAACTTAGCTAGATTCAGGTTGAAATGAAAGATTTTGAGTCTGGAATTTGAGGAGGAGGACTGGCATAGTATCAAAATTTTAGCTCTAGCTTCTAATTTCTAATTAAATAGGAGTGTTAGAAATAAGACACCCTAGTGTTTGACGATATAGTCCTTCCTAGTTCTATTGTCCTGAGGATAAAATCTTTCTAGGTTTTGTTCACCTTAATATAACCTTGTGTACCAAATTCCAAGTCTTAGCAGTCATCATAGCTCGTTGTGGGTTTATTTCAATCTTCAGTACCTTCATTCTTCTACACACATGGAAACAATAAACAAATAAAAATCAAAAGGGGGGAAAACTGGGTTAGGGGAAGAATGATCACACATTCAAGATCCCCTATTGTTTTGATTATTGCCTAAATTAACCCTCAAGCTAGGGTCTTAGATTCGATGTAGTTCTCCCTTAGGGAACATGCATAATCAATGTGCATGATAGATGAAAGAATAAATTTTACCTAGGCCCTTCCTTGATCAAGCATGCAAGTGTATGTGTGATGCATAGAAGCTGAGCTATACTATTGATTGATTTTTATTATGTCTAATGTGCCAAAGTAGTAAGTGATAGATATAAAATGCCTTGTGTAGTCCTTTATATAGAAGATTCATTATTTCAAATTTGGAAGTTTTATTCACATTTAGATGGCATTAAATAACTTAAAAATGAATCAAAAAAAGGTTTAAGACTCATCTAGCAAGAAAAAGTAACCATTGGAGTAAAATCTACACTTGGATAATAGCGTCAAAAATTAGACACCCTAGGTTTCATTGTTGTAGTCCTATTTGGGCACTATTTTCCAGAAGGTCCACATCCTAGGGGGGTGGAATAATCCTAGAAAGAGTGATGTGGGATGGTAAGGATTAAGTTTAGAAGGTTATGAATGACTCAAATGGTCAAAAAGGTGTCTAGGGTATAAAATAAGACTAAGGTAAATTAGACAAAAAGACATGGCTAGATGTGAATAAGACTCATATTCTCCAATCAGATTCTCTTGTGAAAGGACTATGAAAAGACATGATGTTTGTGGTTGCTTGACCAATTTAGGGTGTTTACATTGGCCCCCCTTTTAATCTATTAATGCAATGAAATGAAGTACTAGAGTAAAAGAAAGAAAGAAGATGCATACCTGATCTTACCTATATGGAGATAAGTGTATTGAAAAAAGAATCCAACTTCCTAGCTAGGGAAGTGGATGGAGAACTGAGTAATGCTTGGAGAAAGAAGGAATCCCTGTAATAGATGCCCCCTGTCCTGAATCTGAATAATGCTTAGATAAAGAAGGAATCCCTATGATAGATTCCCCGTATACTAAATCTAAATAATGCTTAGAGAAAGAAGGAATCCCTATGATAGATGCACCTGTACTGAATCTGAATGATGCCTAGAGAAAGAAGGAATCCTTATAATCGATGCCCCCTGTACTGAATCTGGATGAGAAATGAGAAATACTCAGAGGTCTAAAACCAATGTCTATCCTCTATCCCACATAAACTCATGTAATATAGAATGTGTGTATAGAGTCTATATGTTGTGAAGAGTAAGATCTATCATGCCCCCACTCTAAATAATATGAATTAGAAATAAGAAGTTCTCAGAGGTCCAAAACCAATGTCTACCCTCTATCCCACACAAACTCCTAGGTTTGAGTAATGTTATGGACCAACCACTGTAGATGATCATATGGTCCAACCTGATGATAACCTGGGTATGCTTAGGTATAATCTAAAATTTATGGTAAAATATGTAAGAAGAAAATGGCCTATCTTGCCATTCCAATTTGTATAATCTTGGATGTTGAAGAACATGATCATCTATGTCAATCCCCCAAATCTCGTATGTGAGTGATGCATCTAGATAATCTATAAATCTTTATAACCACATGTGCCATGATCTAGCGTGTCATGTCCCATGTGAAAAATTGGAGATCAAAACAATGTGCTCTGCACTATGCTTATAATTTGCTATCTAGTCCTGTAATTATGTCATGTTTTATGAAGCTATATATATGAGACGTGTAGTAATGTACATGTCCCCAAATCTAGTATTTGAGTCTAAGTTTGTATTGAAGTCACTGTGAGTCCATATAATTTGAACCACTATATTTGAATAGTTTGTGTATCTGTAAACTAATGATATATCCCTCTGGATGTCCAAGCGATGTTGAGTGACCCATATAAACTGAATCACTATATAATTTTGACCAAATTGAGTTGAGTGATACTGATAATCTAGATTTTGGAAGATCAATAACCATGGTGTATCTATCTATAGGAGTGGATAGGGATACTAGGTAATTTTTAGAGATAGAAGGAATGATGTCCCCCTTTTGGGAAGAGGGATGAGATCTATGATAGAGGAGGTTGAGCCAAAAGTGAAGACTAGTGGCGTATGAATAGGAACTAGGTTAGTAGTATTGAATAGATCGATAATCTATTTTTTAGATTGGGGAGTGTTGAATTACTAGGATTGAAAGGTGTCATAGATTGGTTAGGATTAAAGCTTGTATTTGGGTATAGTAGAGATGTTGAAATGTTCATGTCATGGTAGACAAACGAGGTATTAATAGATTGAATGGAGTGAAAGGTTGATCGATTGAATAGGTTAGGTTGTTTGAATGTTTTTGAACAAATTTTTTAATTAATAAGTACCAATTTATATATTGGGGTACAAAAGAGGTATAAGGATGTGTGTAT
The DNA here is from genome assembly GCA_037957365.1 of Torreya grandis. NCBI lineage: Eukaryota > Viridiplantae > Streptophyta > Pinopsida > Cupressales > Taxaceae > Torreya > Torreya grandis. Next base: position 2,770,846 of record JARHVA010001068.1, read on the forward strand.
GTTGTAGTAGACAAATGACATAATGAGAAAGCAAGGGTTGTGTGATATTGAAGGTATAATTATCATGATTTTGATAAATCAAATGGTTTGTAAAATGGAGCCACATAGTTCTAGTTATGGGGAAAATGGTATTTTGCTTTTGAATAGAAAAGTTAGTTGATATAGGAATGTTGATTTACTTTAGGTTCATTTGTGTAGTGACTAGTTTGAGATATTGGAGCTCTGGAGTGAAAAATTCTTAGGAGATGAGCACCTTCCATGACTCATTTTGAGTAGTTGGCAGCCTAGATTTAGGTTGATAAAGATATTAGCCTGGTGAGTAAGCTTAACACTTGATTCGTACTTATTTAGAAACCTATTTTTGAGCTATTTTATGTAGTCTAGGAAAGTTTTTACTAGTTTCAATACTCTTGTCCTAAAGTGAGCACTGTTGTCAAAGTTCCAACATTGTAGTCCAGTGTTAGTGTCCATCTATAGTGTTGTTGTCTACTGTAGAAGGTTTTTTCAATTTTTTAGTTGTTCTTACTTTTGTATTTCTTAGCTATTTTTATTGGCCTAGTTGTCTGACATATAGTCTATTTTCTAGTGTTTTCAAGGTGAGGTGTAGATGCGAGAGTTCCATAAAGGTGAGGTGATGGAAACACTAAGGATGATACCATTGTCTATTGATGAGCATGTCATTATGGATAAGATGGGGTTGGGTCATGTATGTGACCTGGACATGGTGCAGTGGGATAGGGACTTAATTACCACCTTATGTGAGAGGTGGAATGCTGATACTTGTACGTTTTGGCTTCCTATTAGAGAGATCATTATTACTCTGGAGGATGTATATCACATTTTGCATTTGCTAATTAGTGGGTGATGGGTGACACTATAGGATGACATGGGTATTAATTCCATTGATTATGTATCCTTGTATTTTGTTGGTGTGCCTTTAGGTGCGTATTGGATAGGTAGTGATAGTGATGTATTACTATCATTTATTATGAAGTTGAGTGTTTCATACCTATAGAAGTGGTTAGCTATATTGTTGGTATATTTTGTTATATTAGATGGCAGTAGAGTGTCTATTACTTATAGGATGCATAGGGTGGTTCATATCATTGAGATGTATGGTACTATGTTCTCATGGAGCAAGACTATGCTTATCTATTTATATAGAGATTTATATAGATTTACATAGGAGGCATTTAGTGGTGGTGTGGGAGCGACCACTTTATTACATCATTGGGCTTATGAGCACATAGCAGTTGTGCAATCGATTGGATTGCTGAGGGTGAGTTGGGCATATCCATAGCCATTTGGTGAGTGATGGACAAGTGATTTGGCTATTTGATCTCCTAAGATAGATCACCACAAGAGGATGCTAGATAGATTGGTGTCCCAAGATATCATATGAAGGCCCTATAGAGGATTCCCTAGATGGCCTAAGGATGGAGAGTAGTTGTGGTACATGAGGGTCAATTATTGGTTACATGATCATTAGGTTGGAGTATATGAGTGCTTTCAGTATGACCATGTGACTAGGCAATTTAGAGTTTCACAAGATGTTCCTTTTATAGCATGGGTATGGTTGAGGAGTGCATGGGCACCAGTAAGAGTAGGGGCTCATATAAGATCTACTAAGGTTGAGTTGGCATTGTTACCTTTAG